>JBBGZY010000585.1:1082500-1145000 GCA_037952925.1 Lithobates clamitans
TAAAAAGAGGATAGTAAGGTCAGCGAGCCAGTATAATACCTAGCTAAATCTAAATGAAGTTGTTGGTGACAACTGGCAAAGATGTTCTTTTTAAGTTGATGATTACCATGTGTGATAGCATGTGTGTTATTATCAAGCAATAAGCAACCAGATATGTAATAAACTGTAAAATATCACATAATAATCAAAATAAAGGCACTAAAGTATGCTTTTATTTGGCGAAAATTATTTGCATTTATTTGCACAAACAAACGTAGAAAAATAACATGTATGTTAACACGTATACATATATATATATATATATATACAACTCTAAACAAAACGGTGAACTGAGCTGCTTTGGGTCCTGGGGCAGAGGAAGAACTAACCCTCAGTTTTCAGAAGGAGAGGGTTCTCTGCTGCTTTCTGTACTAACAGACAAGCTCCCAGGCAATGGAGCATTGTGCCTGGAAATTGCTTCCATCAATGAGAGTCTCAAATGCTCCATTGCCTGGTTGTGCTGTTGGTTTACCCGGCTCAACAACAATTCAAAATGGTCCATTTGCTGTCTGCCTATGAGATGTATGGTCCGGGTAAGCCTTCTGATGTCCCGTGACTGCCTTCGATTTTCAGTTGTCAATCTCCTCACTTCACTAAGGAGCCTCTCAATTTGTGCAGTTAAGCCCGGTGCAGTTGGCACCTGGACAGGAGGTGGCGACTGCAGTACATGCACACTGGGAGCAGCAGTACATGGTGGCAGCAGCATGCCTGAACTTTGGCCCCTGACCTCCTCCTCTGGCCATGGGGAGAAGGCAGGAGTCTGTGACATAGCAGGTCTCAATTCTGGCTCATTCTGCAGCTCTATACCCTCCAAAATAAGGACAGGCGAGTGCGGGCTGCACTGCGCTCTCCCCTCTGGCTGGTCTTGTTGATCTAAAATAGAAGAGATAGCAAATGTTGACGATAGCATTCATAAACAATTCTAGGTTACACATACAAACATTAGGGTTGATTTACTAAGGCCTCTTTCACACTGACGATCCGTATGTCCGTTTTTCATCCATCCATTTTCGGATGAAAAACGGACATACAGTCATCCCTATGGAGCGTCGGATGTCAGCGGTGACATGTCCGCTGACATCCGACCCGCTCCGATCCGAAAAGTGTAACGGAGGAAAAACCTACTTTTCCCTCCGTTTTCGGATCGGATCGGATGACGACGGACACTACAGACCGTCATCATCCGATCCCCCCATAGGGGAGAGCGGCGCTCTGACACGTCCGTCGCTGCACAGTGTGCAGCGATGCACCTGTCATCTTCCTGCTCAGCGGGGATCGGCGGAGCTATCCCCGCTGAGCAAGCGGATGTTCACGGGGCGGATCATGACTGATCTGCCCCGTGTGAAAGAGGCCTAACACTGGACACAGTGCTAACTCTGGTGAAGCTATGCAGAAACCAATCAGCTTCTAACTTTAGCTTGTTTAATTAGGCTTTCCCAAGAAAATCTGGAAGCTGATTGATTTCTCTGCAGAACTGCACCACATTTTACACTGTAATTTTGTGTAAATCCACTTCATTGTTTACTACTTTAAAACACAACACTTCACTGTATGATTTCATGGAGAAGTGATTGAAGTATGAGTTGTGTGTATGAAAATGGATGGTAATATCTTTTATATGTTAACCCTTTCATGACTAAGCCTATTTTTGACATTTGGTGTTTAAGTAAGTTAAAATCCATATTTTTTTGCTATAAAATTACTTAGAGCCCCAACATTATATATATTTTTTTGCAGAGAATCTAGAGGATAAAATGGTGATTGTTGCAATAATATTTATCACACCGTATTTGTGCAGCGGTGTTTTAAACACAACATTTTCTTGGTAAAAGGGACCCTTTTTATGAATTTTAAAAAGAAAAAAACAGTAAAGTTAGCCCATTTTTTTTGTATAATGTGAAAGATGATGTTATGCCGAGTAAATAAATACCAAACATGTCACGCTTTTTAATTGCACGCACTCGTGGAATGGTGACAAAGTACGGTACCTAAGAATTTCCATATGCGACGCTTTAAATTTTTTTTACGGTTACCAGGTTAGAGTTACAGAGGAGGCCTAATGCTAGAGTTATTTATCTCGCTGTGACGATCGCGGCGATACCTCACATGTGCCATTTAACCACCATTAACATCTGCGGGCGCAACTTCCGTATGCGTTTTTTAGTGAGCGAGCTCGCGGGGACAGGGGCGCTTTAAATTTTTGGATGACTTTTATTGCTGTCACAAGGGATGTAAACATCCCTTGTGACAGTCATAGGTGGTGACAGGTACTCTTTATGGAGGAATCGGGGAACTAAAAGACCCCCGATCCCTCCTTTGCACTTCACAGTATTCAGATCGCCATTTTGGGCAATTCTGAATACTGTATATTTTTTTTTAAAACAGGCGCCACTGGCAACCGAGTAGACGGGAAGTGAGGTCATGACGTCGCTTCCGCATTTACAATTAGAAGACTGGAACGAAGCCGCTCTCAGCTTCGTTCAAGACTGTCAGCAGCCGGCAGTAGCCGAGGTGGCAGATTGGTGATCAGGCCTCCCGATGGATCGGGAGGCCTGGTAAGAGCAGCAGGAGGCGGCGGAAGGGGGGGGTATGGGGGGGAGTCCCCTCTTGCTCCTCCGGTATAACAGCCGAGCAGCTTTTAGCCTCATCGGTTGTTATACTTGGAAAGCCGATCGCCCGCTCTACAAAACAGTAACGGGATGATGCCTGCAGCTGCGGGCATCTTCCCGGTATAACCCCTGAAAGTCTATGCTGCACATCTGCGTACGCTCGACGGGAAGGGATAATAATGACTGTGTGTAATGTGTAGATGATTATGGTGTGTCCTGTTTCTTTATATTGGCAGCTTGTGTACTTACCCTGAGGAGTATTGGGCCGCTGTTTTCTGCCAGATGACGCTGGAGGGATACGGCTGAGGCTTTCTGTTAAAGATGGAAGAAAAGAGTCAAGGTAATGTTCCAGATAAAGTTAAGTCAACAGCGCTATTTATTTTTGCCTGTTATAAGTTGTACTACAACATCAAAGCATTATAAATAAAAGTTACCCCAGATGTATCCTGACTCCTTGTGTCATAAATTACTGTATTCCTAACTTATTGGCCAAACTGTAATTGCCCAAAAATATACTGACACAAAGATCGAAGTAAAATGTCTGTTTTCTTTTGGTTGACGATCCTTTGGAGGCAAAGTATCAAAAATGTTTCCCTTGTATCTGTGTAAACTACTTCCATGGTCCCTCCCTACCGCTCGGCACCGACTCGGAGACTAACCACATTCTGCAGATACACCATTGTAACTACCAGTTAATCCACCATAACTGGCATTCCACCGGGGACCCATACCTTAGATGGGTCCCAATCATCTGAGCACAGCAAGTTATTTTAAAATACCTCCAAAGACCCAACCGAACGTACCCTGCAAAATAAACAAAAACAACCAATACAACAAAAAAGTAAGCATAGAAGGAACCAAGCCGATGTAGGGAGGGAGGGCGGGCAGGAATGCTTCTCCTCCTCGTGTACTCCTAGGATGTCTGATTTCACCTTGTCTCCCCCACACTCCTGGCTTTTTGCAGTCCCTCCTCCACGCTGTCTGCCCAATCCCCTGCAGCCCCATGTTGTCTGACAACTTGTTTTTATCCCGACTTGCCCGGCTTCCCTATGCTCCTAATCATGCTAGCACTACGTTGTTTGTTTTATGTTTGGGCTTCGAGCTAATACTCTGTCTGTACTCACAAAAAAGTGCACTGAGGTGAAATAAAGTGGATTGTGTACCCTACTTTGTCATTTTAACACTACAGGTGATAAGGCTTACCGGTACGTAAAATGAATATTATTTAGGAGATATCCTCCTCAGATGCAGCCGCTGAGGCCAGCAGTGGTGCATGCGCTCTGAAGGTCCGCTGGACCCTGCAGAAAAATCAAACCTCTTCACCAGTAAAAGGACTCCCACGCACATGCGTGGGAGAGACCTCATTGCAGCTCCGGCCACTCAGAAGCGCCGGAGCCCGCGACCGCGGAAGAGACGGTGAGGCAACGTGTCAGCCCGCTCAGCGCTGACCGGGTCGGCCTGCAGGGGCCTCATTCTAAAGTATTTCATAGAAATTCATAATGTGCAATGCATACTAGCACATTATGCCATTGTCTTGCAGGTTTCTTTTTTTTTTCTTCTGTGGTTTAAAGCCGCTTTAATTTGCACTGGAACTGTAAAATCAAATCTAAAGTTGCTAATGTGTTAAAACAGATGTTATATTTTTTGGCAAATTGAACAATGAACACTTTTGTGAATATCCTTTTACATATACTATACCCCCCTCTTTTATTACACAATCCCATGCTTACTTCAGTATCCTCAGTTCCCCCCCTTCACTTCACAGTTTCCCCTTCACAGTCGTGTTCTGAAGGTATGAGGTGTCATGTGTGTATGAATTTGAAAATGGACCTTAATAATAATAATAATGTGTATTAGATGATAATGCCTGTGTGTATATAATATCATGGACATCGATGAATGATGATGATGGTGTGTCCTGTTTCTTTCCAGATTCCACTACTTACCCTGAGGCGTAATGGTCCGCTGCTTCCTGCCACTTGATGCTTCTGGAGAGTCCGGGATACGGATCGCGCTTTCTGTTAAAGATGGAAGAAAAGACAAGAGTCAAGGTAATGTTCAAGATAAAGTCAACAGCTTTATTTATTATTTTTGCCTGGTATATGTTGGAAGACAACAACATATTTTTATAATCAAAGCGTAAAAAAGTGCACTGAGGTGAATTAAAGTGGATTGCATACCCCACTTTGTCATATTTTTACCTACAGGTAATCCTATAATAAAGCTTACCTGTAGGTAATATGAATATCCCCTAAACCTGTACGGTTTAGGAAATATCCACCTCGGATGCAGCCGCTGATGTCAGTGGCGGTGCATGCGCTCTGAAGGGCCGGTGGACGCCGGACGGTTCAGAAAAATCAAAGCACCTCGCTGGAAACTGGACTCCCACACACATGCGTGGGAGAGACCACATAGCGCCTCCAGCCACACACAGCGTCGACGCCCGGAAGAGAAGGCGAGGCAACGTGTCATAGCGCTGGCCAGGTTGGGCTGCTGGGGCCTCGTTTATTTTATAATGTGCTAGTATGCGATGCATACTAGAACATTATGCTATTGTCTTGCAGGTGTTTTTTTTTCTTCCGTGGTTTACTACCGATTTAATTTGCACTGGAAATGTTAAAATCTAAATCTAATCTGAAGTTGATGATGTGTTAAAACAGATGAGATGATATATTTCTTGGCAAATTGACCAATTAACATTTTGGTGAATAGCCTGCCCTTTTATAGTACACCACCCTCGTTTATTACACAATCCCATGATTGTTTTAGTTTCCCCATGACAGTAGTGTTCTGATCTGAACACCCTTCACAATGGTATCTTCTCCCCCACCTTCATAGCACCTGAGTACACCTGTGTCCTCTGCCCTCCCCCTTTGCATCCTAACCCCCCTGCAACTCGACCCTCCTTCACATCACAGCCTCGGCACCTCTGGCCCCCTTCACATTACACAGCCCCCTGCATATTTGGCCCTCATCACATTACACAGCCTCTGCACCTTTGACACTTTCACATCCCTCCTGCAGCGCTGCCCCATCCTACCTTATTTGGGCACACAGAGCCGGAGACACAGCAGCATTGAATAATGGGTGGGAGCAGGAGATGCTGCTGAAGTTAACCAGCAGTTGATTGGTTGCTAGGGCCGCATAGCAACCAATGCCCTGCTATTTAACTTGTGAAGTTATTTTCAGCAGCTCTGCGATAGTGACAGCGGCAGAGGGAGGCAGACAGAACCGTCACCTAAATGGCTGGATTGTGGCGTTCCAGGTGGCACAGTGACTTGGTCCACATCTGGCCCACAGTCCGCCATTTAGTGATGCCTGCTTTAAATGTTAAAGAGGAGGGCCAGTCAAAAAAAAAATTAAAAGTCAGCACCTACAAATACTGCAACTGCTGACTTTTAATTGGACACTTACCTGTCCCTGTGTCCAGCGATGCGGGGGATCGAAGCCCCGCTCGTCTCCCCCTCCGTTCAGTGGCGCCGGCATTGCAACTGTGGGCGCCGGGCTGTGGCTTCACTGCCTGGCACCCACTGCGCATGCGCGAGCGGCGCCGCGCGCCGTGATTGGCTGCTCAGTCACCTGGGACCTGTAATGGGTCCCAGATCATTGACAGGAGGGAGGGAGCAGAGCTGAGCCCTTCCTGTGCCGAGGGGGAAGTGATGTCACTAGCGCAGGCACTGGAAGAGGCAGACTACGGGGGACCACCTAGCAACAGGCATTTAGAGGTAAGTAAAAAAAAAATATCCAAATTTTTTTTTTTTTTTTTTTTTTTAGGCACAGTCATGACTTTTTTTTTTTAGGGTGCAACACCACTTTAAATAGAAGTTTATCATTAATTTTACATCTTTTGTTTTTGTGTTAGGTACTCACCATAATGTCGATGGGATGTACTTGGAGCTGATCGCTCTACAGATGATGTTTCTCGATCTGGAAAACATGTATGTAAAGAAAAAAGTAAGTTTCACATGCATAGTCATAAAAAATAATAGTGAGCTTGAAACAACCATATAACAGCAATATATAATGATATATTTCATTTTACTCACCACTAGCTCTCTGATGTGGACCCCTGCTGCTGACTCCAGGGACATCCTCTGCCAGAAGGCCAAGGCCATCTTTCAGCTTTACCTCCCACTCACGTAACTCAACAGGCTTTCCCCTAATATGTTCTCCCCGTAGACGCTTCTTCAGCTTTTTGATGACTGCCGCCCGACAATCATAGAATCTGCACATGAAAAATAAACATTATTAGTTACATAAAATAGAAACCAAACATTTATTTTTTTGAAAAGCAACCTGTCGTTTCACACAGTGATGTTTTTTTATGTTACAATATTTCCATGTATGTTAATGTTCTCTTCTGTATGTGGCTGTGCTAAATAAATAGTTTTGTAAAGTAGAACTGTTAATTTTTATTGACTATTACACTGTGTATTTTTTACAAATGTGTGTTCTAAGAGCCCTTTCACACTGGGCCGGTTTGCAGGCGTTATTGCGCTAAAAATACCGCCTGCAAACCGACCCGAAACAGCCGCTGGTGTCGGGCTTTAACACTGAAGCGGTGCGCTGGCAGGAGAAGAAAAAAACTCCTGCAAGACGCAACTTTGGAGCGGTAAAGGAGCGGTGTATTCACCGCTCCTTCACCGCTCCTGCCCATTGAAATCAATGGGACAGCGCGGCTATACTGTGCCAATACCGCGGCAATACCGCGTCTATAGCCGCGCTATACGAGCGATTTTAACCCTTTTTTGGTTAAAACCTTAACGCTGGCGGCCGAATACCGCTGCAATAACGACGGTAAAGCAGCGCTAAAAATAGCGCTGTTTTACCGCCGACGTCCCCACCGCCCCAGTGTGAAAGAATATTGGAATAATTACCTGTGTCTGACGCCAGTGGTGGGCCTGCGAAACTTGGAGACCACATTCACGGAGTCCCGGACTCGTCCCCAGCCTGCTGCTTTCTCGGATGTTGGCACGGTTTGGCAGAAGAGTGTGACTTTTTCTCTTAGGACTGCAGCAACCAATGCAGCATTCTCCTCTTGTGTAAATACAGGCCCCCTTGATTTTTGTCGCTTGCTTTGGTGGGGTTGCTGCCTGTCTGAGTCCGCACTCTCTGATGTAGTGGGGGACACATGTCTCCGTTTTTGGCCATGCTTCCGCTCCACTCCACCTCCACACTCTCTTCCAGGCCTTGGCTCCACTACAGGCCTCCGTTCACCTCCACTCCTCTCCCCTCCACTCCTCCTCTCCCCAACAATACTCTCCCCTCCATGCCTCTCCTCCCCTCCACTCCTCCTCTCCTCAACAATACTCTCCCCTATACGCCTCTCCTCCCCTCTACGCCTCTCCCCTCCACGCCTCTTCTCCCCTCCACGACTCCTTTTCCCTCTACGCCTCCCGTCCCCTCCTCTTCTCTCCTCCCCTCCACACCTCTCTTCCCCGCCTCGCCCCTCCCCTCCACGCCTCCCCTCCCCTCCACGCCTCCCCTCCCCTCCACGCCTCTCCTCCCCTACACGCCTCCTCTCCCCTCCACGCCTCCTCTCCCATGAGTCCCCTCCTCCACTCCTACGTTCCCCTCCACTCCTCCGCTCCCCTCCACTCCTCTGCTCCCCTCCACTCCTCTCCCCTGAGTCCCCTCCTCCACTCCTCCGCTCCCCTCCACTCCTCTCCCCTGAGTCCCCTCCTCCACTCCTCCGCTCCCCTCCACTCGCAGTCACGGCAAAAACTCTCATACCAACACACTCACTAACACCAACATTCTCACTCACTAGACGACTCACACGTCCATTATCACTCCCAGACATTCTAATAGTAATTGCAACAACAACTACCAAACCACACAAAAACAACTACCACAACAACTATCTCACTCTCTGCTCTCTGCTCCTCCCAGCTCCCACCCACACTCACCTCACCCTACCAATGCACAGTACACCCTCACAAAATGGTGCACAGGGGCGGAGACTAATTAGCTGGCTAGCCGCGTGTTGAAAATGAAAACGAAACTAAAATACGAGATTACTAATGACCGCGATGTATTTACGAATGTACGAATCCATTCGAAGCACGCTAGTAGACTCGAATCAACAAAAACAAAACAATGTTACGAAACTACGAATCAACGGGAAAGAAAGCATAAGCCAATCCCACAAAAGTAATAATTACTAAATTACGAGAAGCGTAACGAATAGAATAAACAAAAATGACAAACAAAATTACGAATTTCGAATCAAATAAAATTAGACATAATTACGAATCATTCAGTAACAACGAAAATACGAACGACTCGAAAAAATTTTTTTTTTCTGAAATTCGAATTTCATATAGAATGAAATCGAATTTGAATATAAAAGATAAGAATAGATTAGAAAGTAATAGAAAAGAATATCATAGAAATACAATAGAACAGATCAGCAAAAAAAAATTATATACACACACACACATATATATATATATATATATATATATATATATATATATATATATATATATATATATATATATATATATATATATATATATATATATATATATAAAACCATGTCCCGACATTCGAATTTCATATAGAATAAATTTTTAAAAGAAAAGAAAATAGACTAGAAAAACAATAGAACAGAATAGAATAAAATATAATATATATATTAGATTCTTTACTGTTCTATTGTTTTTCAATTCTAATCTTTTCTATTCGAATTTGAATTCATTCTATATGAATTTCGAATTTCAAAAGATGGTTATATATATAAATATCTTATATATATATATATATATATATATATATATATATAAAAATGGATATATATATATATATATATATATATATATATATATATATATATATATATATATATATATATATATATATATATATATATATATAACCATTTTCTGAAATTCGAATTTCATATAGAATGAATTTGAATTCGAATAGAAAAGATTAGACTAGAAATAAAAAATAGACAAGAAAAACAATAGAACAGAATTGAGTAAAATAGAGATAGATAGATAGATAGATAGATAGATAGATAGATAGATAGATAGATAGATAGATAGATAGATAGATAGATAGATAGATAGATAGATAGATAGATAGATAGATAGATAGATAGATAGATAGATAGATAGATAGATTTTCCGAAATTCGAATTTCATATACAATGTATTGTAGAATTTGAATAGAAAAGATTAGAATAAAATAGAATATTATAAAAAAGAATTGCATAGAAAAACAGTAGAACAGAACAGAAAACATATTATATATAATAGAACCATTTTTCAAAATTCGAATTTCATATAGAATGAATTCGAATTCGAATAGAAAAGAAAATAGACTAGTAGAAAAACAATAGAACAGAATAGAATAAAATATAATATATATTATATTTTATTCTATTCTTTTCTATTGTTTTTTTAGTCTATTCATTTCTATTATTTTCTATTCCAATCTTTCCTATTCAAATTAATTCCTTATGACATTCGAATTTCCGAATATTTTATATATAATAAATGTAAATTCGAATTTATTCTATTCAAAATTCGAATGTCAGAATATGGTTGTATATTCATTCTATTTTATTCTATTAAATTCTATTGTTTTTCTATTATATTTTAATCTTTTCTATTCGAATTTGAATTTTTGGAAGATGGTTATTTACATCTGTCTGTCACATCTACTTCTCAGACTTGCAGTGTACCAGTGCAAAAACCAGTGCAAAAACACACACATCTTATTTAATTTATAGTTATCGCAACAAGGAAGTTGTCAGCATGCCTGATTGAAGAATTCATAATTGTTTGAATTGCTTAATTGCATGAATATATCAGAAATTTGCTTCAAATTTGATTCGAATCGATTTCGAATCGTATTCGAATCTAATTCGAATCGAATTCGAAACGAAACATATTCGAAACAAAACGTCCAATCGGAATTGTCCAATCAGCTTTTTTCATTTCTCATTAGGGGTGGGGCTATGATCTATATAAAAGCTAATCCTCCTGGCAGGGTTTACCACAGATAGAGAGAGTGTCTTGTGGTGTGGAGAGGTGCACCTTTCTATTTGCCTTGAAGAGACTCTTTGTCTTGAATTGATCAAGTAGTCAATACTAGTTTTCAATTATTATTATTATTGATGTTTTGGAGGGAGATAGTGGGAGGATTATTTTTTTCCATTACATCTTTGTCTTGTAATAGTATACACACACTTATTGCAGTCATAAAGGTAGTAGGGTGGGGCTAGGTAGTCAGTCAAGCACTTCAAGTTCACCTATCATCAGACAGCTGTGTGTGAAGTGGATTAACTTTTTCAGAGTGTCACAGTTGTTTGATTGAGGAGGACAGGCTCTGGCTGTATTTTTATGATGGAGCCTTCTCAGAGTCAAACTGCTCACACATTGAGCAAAAGCAGCACCACCACCAGTCCAGCAGTAGATATGACACGCATTGTTATTTCTTCTGACCATGGACAGATGTCCAGCAGAGCTGTTAACAGGAGAGAAAGCAGTGCGAGTAGTCAGTTGAGCAGCCCACCTATTAAACTAAAAAGAACAAGCAGTGTAATTGGAGAAGCTGCTAATACTGCCAGTGTGCAGAATAAGAAGAGTAAGCCACCTACTAAGCGCCGGCTGTTTAGCAACCCCATACCCATAAACACAACCACCAGTGTTCCAACTACTTCCACAATAACTGTAACAACATCTAAGTTCTACAGCAAAGGCCGTGCAATGACTGCACAGGGTTTTTGTGGTTTTAATGCACACAAACAGCCAAAAATGGAGGTGTTAGATTTGGAGAATTATGCTGACATTGTCACAACAAGCAACACTAATACTTCCACTTCTATTGCCACCAACACGACATTTGCTATGAGCGCTGCTTTTTCTGAGGGTAGATTTCATAATGTGGGAACTTTGCATGTGCCCCCAACATCAGGGGAAGTAGACATTCAGCAGCCTGACTACGGACATGAGTGTAATAGACGTCCACTTGCAGATTTCACCAGTAAATCACCCCTACGGTATTCATCACCGCCACCACAAATGTCACCTCTAATGGACTCTCCATCCTCTACGCTTTCAATATTGGAGTCTCCTGCCCTTGTAAGTAAAAGTTCTGCCACCAGTGCCACCATTCAGGGTAGGCCTCCAAAGCCTGACATTGCCACCATTCCCTCTATCTTTAGGCCCCCTTCTCTCAAGACCACAGCAGGGAACATAGGGGTGGATATTATGAAGCAACCAGTTGTCCCAGCACAGCAGGCTGCTGAAACCTCAGCAGAGAAATCTTCAGCACCTGCGTCCAGTGGCTCTTCTAGTCGCCGTTCTAAGATATGGAACTACTTTCTAGCAATTGGTGATGGTCGCATAGCCAAATGTAAACTATGCTGTCGGGAGGTGAGCCGCGGGCAAGTGATAGGACATCTTACAAATGCAGGCATGAACCAGCATATGCGCACTCACCACAAACCTGTGCTACTAAGGGAGGAACATGGGGTGGCTTCTCCTCCATGCACCACTAGGGGAAGTTCAGCTTTGACTATTGCTATTAGTAATACCCAGGCAAAGGCACAGATTTATCATACCACTTCTGTCACAGCATCATCAAGTCAAATGTCACATACCCGCCATTCCACATACACACAGTCGACCCTTGAACAAGTTGGTGCCTTTCATGCAAAAGTCATGTCCCGCCAGCAGTCCCGTAAAGTAACACGGTTAATAGCGCAGCTCATAGCAGTTGGAGGGGCTCCTTTTAATTTAGTTGAAGGGGAGCCCTTTAAACAACTCATGGAAGCTCTGGCCCCCGGGTACAAAGTACCTTCTCGTACAACTTTTAGCCGCACTATAGTGCCATCCCTTTACAGCTCATGTGTTGGAGTGTTGAAGGAGGAGCTGGCAAAGGCTGCTGGGCAGTCAGTGCACTTCACTACAGATTTATGGAGTGCTCCAAGTGGCCAGCATGCCTTTTTGTCCCTGACAGCACATTGGTGGCAACCTAAGGTGACGCAAGACATAGTATGTTCTGGGGCAAGAGGCTCAGCCACCTTAGTAAAGCAAGGGCACCGTTCCTTCCTTCTCCATGCTGAGGTCATGGATGAGCAACACACTGCCCACAACATTCTGCAATCACTGAAGAGGATGGTGGCACAGTGGTTGGGAGAGCAGGAAGGTACTCAGGCAGAGATGGGCTTTGTCGTTACAGATGGAGGTGCAAATATGCTTAAAGCTGTGCGGGATGGTAAATATGTGGGTGTACGCTGTTCAGCCCATTTGCTTAACCTCATTGTGAAAGATGCGCTTTCTGAGGAAAACACAACTGGAAAGCTGGCCACACTACTTGACTCGTGTCGCAAGATTGCGGCACACTTTCATCGTAGTGTAAAAGATAGCCATATCCTCAGAAGGGAGCAAAAAAAAGCAGGGCTGAACGAGCACCGCCTCAAAATTGATGTTGTCACAAGATGGAATTCAACTTTGGATATGTTGGAACGCATACTAGAACAGCAGAAGGCCCTTCATGCCATGTCAAATGAACATTACATTGGTATTAGCAGACCACTTGCAAGGGAGGATTGGGCAATGATTGCTCAGCTTGTGGCAGTACTCAAGCCTTTTAAGGCTGTCACGGAACAACTGAGCCAAGAAAGTGCCAGCTTATCTGAAGTAGTACCACTCATGTCATATCTGGTTAATAACATAGATGCTTTTCTGTCATATAAGGAGGTGTTGCCTGGGGGACATGTACCAGAAGTAATGGCCCTGCTCAGGAGGTGTAAGGTAGAACTAAGTAGGCGGCTGAAAGAGCTTACAGACTCATGCCCTGAAGTGATGTTGGCCACTCTTTGTGACCCACGGATAAAGGGCAAGATGGCCCTGAGATCCAATTCCCTGACCTTCTGGCGAGATAAACTGTTAGACAGGGTCAGAGAGAAACATCACAAAATCTCAAGGCTTCGACGCAGGGAAGAGGATGAAGAAGAAGAGCTGGAGGAACGTGAATCTGTGTCTCTGTCCAGCACAAGTAGCAATAGTGCAACCACTCCTCAGTCCACCATAGCAACCTCTGTTTTGGTTCAGGCAATAGACAGCTTAGTGGGACCCAGCAGACTTCCCGCCCGAAAAAAAAGTGTGCAGGACATGGTAAATACATACCTTGCAGAGCCCATTTTGCCCCCCACCGCAAATCCTTTAGAATTCTGGGATGACAAAAGAGATATTTGGCCAGCTCTCTCCCAAGTAGCCCAGGAACTCCTGTCATGCCCACCTACCACTGTTCAAAGTGAAAGGGTTTTTTCTGTGACTGGGAACATATTGTGCCCCCAACGTTCACAACTGGCCCCCCAGCTAATGGAAAAACTTGCGTTCCTAAAAGTCAATTTGCCCAAGCTGGAATACCCAGTTCTCAGCTATGATACTGAATGAAAGTCCAAAAAAAGTTTTTGTTATTTTTGTTCCATGTGTTATGTTATATTTTTCCTATTATGTTTCCTTACATGTTTTTGAACGATTAATATAAAGCGTTATAACACATCTACTGTCTGAACAATGCAGTGTTGAGACACAAAAAAAAAAAAAAATTTTTGGTTTAAAATAGTTACATAGTAGGCTGAATAAAGACAATAGTCCATCTAGTTCAACCTTTGTAGGTGTACGTTTGTTTATAATTATTTCCCATATCCCTGTATGTTGTGTTCTTTAAGATATATAACCAAGAGTCTTTTAAAGGTATCCATCCCAACTGCAACCACCACTGTTTTTGGAAGTGTTCCACATCCTTACTGCCCTGATAGTGAGAAAACCCCTGCGCAGATTAAGGTTAAACCGCTTCTCCTCGAGTCTTATTGTATGACCCCGTGTCCTCTTAGTCTCTGAGACTTTTTTTTTCCTATGCCGGGATCCCCATTGAGGTATTTGTAGATCGTTATCATGTCCCCTCTCAAGCATTGCTTCTCCAATGGGAATAAATCTAGCGTTTGCAGTCGTTCTGTGTAGTTGAGGTCCTCCAGTCCCCGTATTAGTTTCTTTGCCCTTCTTTGGACTTTCTCAAGCTCCAGCACAACTCTTCCATATATACTGTTTATGATGCTGAGGATTTGTTAAGGATTGAAGTTCATTGGACAGCAAAGTGGTTCCCATAGGGTAAAAGTTCATTGCAGTGCCAGTTTGGTTATTCAGGGGTCTCACTCATGTAGTGTCAGAAGGTTCCAGGATAGTGAATGATAAAAAGGAGAAGACTGTTGTACAGTTTTCTCTGATTTAACAGTTGTCTATTTGGGACCTGGAATTTTGGAGGTTCGGAGAGATTTTAGGGTGGGAAAGAACCTCCACCCCTGAATACGGGGACTCTGGACCTAAAACACAAACTCCAGGAAGCAGCACTGAAGGCAATTAATAGGAGCTGTAGGAGACACCTGTCTGTGTGCTGCATGCCTGCAGGACAATGTGGAATACTTACCAAAATTTAATTAAAGCCCTGTGAATTGAACCTATTTGTTATGCTTCTATTGTACTGAATCAAAGTGTGCTTTTGATCAGTATTTCAGAGTTGAAAGCATTTGCCATTGTAAGCTTATTTTCATATGCATGAAAATGTAAAGGTGTACTTCTGTTTGTTAGTTATGTGTTCCGTATGTGATTCCAAACAATAATTAACCAATGCGGCTACACCCCTGAACTTTACAGTAGACACAAATGGTTTATATTTTAGTTCAAGTTTAAACTGAATGGGTTGATGAAGAAGTTGAGGGTTCTCACATATGCTATTAAACCTGCAGTACTATTACTCTGGTGCACCTGCACAGATATTGTTTTAAGAGGTGTGGGGTCTCACTTATAATTTTAGAATAGCATGACAATTTTGCGGTGGTGGTGCTGCTGCTCAATAATTATTTTTTAAACATAAATTTAAAATAACACGGACATAAGAAGTCCAGGCATGGGCTGTTAAATCCTGTCTCCCACTGCTCCCACTACATCAGCAAAAAAATTCTTTGTGTCGCCTTCAACTGGACCTATGGCGTTGTGATGACAGCATGCTGCTACGTGCTGCCATAATGTCGAAACCAACCATATTACATTAGCTGGCCACAGATTCGGGCACTCCTGAAGACCACACTACATGGCAAGACTCGAAATGCTTACCCCTGGGAATTCCAAGAAAAAAAGTGATTGTCTTTTTAATTGCCCATTTACTGTCTTGTCAATCATTGATATATATATATATATATATATATATATATATATATATATATATATATATATATATATATATATATATGTATATATATAAAACACTTTTTGTTTCTTACCATTTTCTTATTTTATCTCTTTCTGTATACCATTTCCTCTTGTGTATCCAGCTCTTTCCCTCTCTATACACCGTGTCCACCATGTATGTAACACTCTCTTTTCTTATTCTCGCTTTCTCTCAACCATATCCCTTGATGTAGCTAACAAACTACCGCTCTCTCTTTCCCAATATAGTGAAAGTAATGCTACAGTTTGAACTTGAAGAGGATATAGAAGAAGAAGAATAACTCATATAGGAGGATTTCTATACTTTGGTAATTATTAAATGAATACACATTTTATCATATATCTAATGAGAAACTGCGTGAATTTTTTTTTTATTCTGGGGAATTTCTGTTAAATTTATTTTTAAATCCATTTTTGAGCATAGAATAGACAAAGATTGATAGAAAGTAATACAAGCAATAGCAAAAAATAGTGGGTGTTGTCAAACTTTAATAACAGTGGAAGGGTCTTAAAGGTCATAAAGGGCCAGAGGCAGAGGTGGTGGAAATGAGTTCCACCAAGTTCCATTTAAAAAAAAAGTTTATTTTCTTTAACTATTTGCTGCCCACGTTATAGCCGAAAGATGGCTACAGTGCGGGCTTACAGTGCCGGGAGGGAAAACATGGACATCCTCCCACACTCGCGCTGCCCACACACCACATGAACAGCTGTGTCCAATGACAACTGATCATGGATGTAAGCACAAGCCAGTTATTGTGAGAAGAAGAGAACCGATAACCACCATGTGTTAAAGGGACATTGGCACTGATAAAGCACTGATTATCAGTGTCTTGATTATCAGTGCAGTCCCAACAGTGCTGCTATTCAGTGCCCATCAGTTTCTCCTCATCAGTGTCACTTATCAGTGCTGCTTATCAGTGCCCATCTGTGCCTTCTATCAGTGCTCATCAATGCCGCCTATTATTGCAGCCTTATCAGTGCTGCCCATCAGTGTTGCCTACCAGTACCTATCAGTGCTGTCTCATGAGTGCTCACCAGTGCCACTTATCAGTGCTGTCTCATCAGTGCCACCAATCAGTGGCAATCAGTGCTACCTCATCAGTGCAGCCTAAAAGCACCCATCCCATCATTGAAGAAGAAAAATTACTTGTTTTCAAAATTTCAACAAGCTATGAAAAATGTTCTTTTCACAATTTTCTGTCTTTTTTCATTTGATTGCCAAAAAATACCACCAAAAGGAAGCTTTGTGTGAACAAAATGATAAAAATCTCATATGTGTACAGTGTAGAATGACCGCGCAATTGTCATTCAAAGTATAAGAGCGCTGAAAGCTGAAAATGGGCCTGGTTCAGGTAGGGGGTGAAAGTTCGCTGGTAGTTAATAAGCAAAAGTTTATCCAGTTTGCATTTCCATTTTTTTTTAATAAAGTTTTTACAATACAAATATAAAAAAATTACAAAAATACAAAAAATACAAAAAATGTATAAAGAGTAAAAGCAACATGCTTAAAGACTTCAAAAGTTTAACATTATAAACAATAAACTTTAAATTCGGATGTGCCTAATTTTTTCAATGGCCACTTTATTAGGTACTCTTGTTCACCTGTGTGGGTGTGGCAACTCAATGCATTTAGGCATCTAGATGTGGTGAAGATGACTTTTTGCTGCAACATTCAGATGGTAGGGTCAGAATTTGGTGCACTTTCCTGCATACCTGGAGATTCTTCTGTGGTTTCATAAGGTACATTATGACGCGAGATTGCCTGCAGCAAATCAAAGCGCATTTTGGCCAGTTCCCGGTGCCAGTCTTGCTCCAATCTCACGAACAACAATTGAAAGAAATCTGCCTGCTGACGGAGTAGGCCTTGCATATTTCTATTTAGTTGTCTTACTTCACCCAGTACAGTCTGCAGCAAATATTCTGTTGGTGCTACATCCACACCCTGACTTGCTGCAGACTGTACTGGGGAAGATGGTGGCATGCAAGCCTGGGGACAGGCATCTGGTGAACTTGCAATTCTAGTATGCCCTTGCCCTTCATCACCTCCCAATACATTCTCTTCCCCAGGGGAAAAACCAGCTGCTGGACTGGGTACCAGCAATGCCTGCAGCAGTACATCTTCTCCCTCACAACCACTGCCTTCCGAGGATTGGAATAGGGGGGGTGTAAAGCCAGGAGCATTGGGCCTGTTTTCATCATCTGAAAGAGAGGAATTAGGCATTGTAAATACATATACATAAATATAAATAAAATTGAATATATACTAAAAGCATTACATTTTATTCTTATGGTAACATACACTTATCAAATACTTAAACATTAAAAGCTTGATTAGTTTTATGTTTAACAGTATTCATACATATCTTTTGTGTTCATGTCAGTTACTCACCGCCAGAATGCTCATCATCTTCTCCTATTTGAAGGGGTATTTCTTGTGTGGATGCAACTGATGGATCTGGAAAACATGAATCGAAATAAAAAAGTAAGTATAATTAGAACAATGACATTTGATGCTTTTTCAACTTATTGAAATACCTCAGAAAATCTTTAAAGGAGAAGTATATTTTGTTTTTTCAGATTTATACTTACCTAGGTGGATGCTGCATCTCTGCCCCAGTGCCTCCAACACTGAGAACCAAGCGATTGAACACTGCCGATCGCTCGGTTTTCACAGCTCCCTGAGCAAAGAGCTGGTGACTGGCAGTCAGTGGCTCTCTGTTGTGCCCGCCCCCCCTGCGCTCATCCACCCATTAATACTTACATGAGATCCATTATGGTCCAGCGCTGTACCAGAAAGCAGTGGCTCTACACTATGTCCCTCTTCACAGGGATGTTCAATAGCTGGCTCCCGCTGCTATCAAACTCTATAACAACAGAAGGTGAGGTGAAAACGTGCACCGCTGTCTGCTTGTATGATTGCAGGCAGCGTGGCTCTGGACCAAGACCACACAGGCACCAACATAAGAGATAGCTTCCTATGGGGCACTCTCTAAAGTGTGTTACATGATTCATTTCCCCAGAATAAATAAATGTAAGATCTTTAGTCTCCATTTCATATTGTAAGCATATATTCCCCAAAGAGTGAATTTTAGATGCCTCTGCAAGGAAAAAGAAAAATCTAGACCAGGGTGGCTTTTGACTACTGTGTTAAAAGTTGGAGTTGCAGAAATGAATGAAGATGTTAACATTTCCTTGCAAACATATAACCAAAGCACTTTTTTGTGAGTAGGCTGTGGAACATAGCAAGACACTTCCAGACTAAATCTGGATACTACAAACTATACAACTTTTGTTGTTTGATTTCCTTTGGATTTACTTTTAACTATGTAGTGCTAGTGCCTGCCAGATTGCATACACATTGAAAGTGTTTAGGTTGGACCTCATATTATATGGTTTCTAAAACTAAAGGAAAAAAATCTAAAGAATATTGTATAGTGTGTGTATCCAGCTTTAGTTGACCTTTGCAAAATCTGAACTACTTTCCATGCACAGTGAGCCATTCATTGTCTGAGAAGAGTGTGCATTGCTGACACTTTCAAGCACTGAATTGAGGGCAGGATAGTCATCAGGCGCCTAAAATGCAGATGAAGGCAGATGTAGGAATTCTACCTTCGGAGCAAGACAATAGCCTAGTGAGTTCAAGGTAAAGGGAACATTTGTTTCAAAACTTTTTTTCATATTACATTGCAAAAAGGGTCTTCAGACTTTCATCATTCAGAATACTAATAAAACTGTTATTGTGGATTACATGTTGATTGAATGCTATCTATCATTTATACTTTTTCATAGGTACCTACCAGAATAGGCTTCTGATGTCTTTGCTGGAGAGATTTTCTCTGCCGCTGACGCTGCTGTAGCATCTGAAAACCATTAACAAACAACAAGATGTAAGTGTACTGTGCATGGATAGTGACTTCAGATAATTTTCAATATGTTTTTGAAAAAAAATCACACAACATTCCTTAGACAAGTGATTGATAGGTATATGAGTGATGTGTGCATTCAAATAATGGAAGGGGTTGTGTTTTTTTTTTTGTTTTGTTAGGTAAATCCAGTGTGGAATGATGGAATGATAATGGCATTTCCTGCTAGTTTTTATTGCTAGCTGGAGTAATAACATTCCAAAATAGTGGCCCGCTCTTTATCTGTGCTATCAAAATGAGGCATCCGGCTTTCTGTTAAAGACAGAACAATGGAGTCAAGGTAAGCTTGAAGAATACAGTGACACATTTTAATATCACATTAACATTTACATCTTGCTGTAATATTTTCTATAATTGCATTAATAGTGGTTCTGCAGCCTACATTTTTTGTTCACTGAATGCATCCTATGTATAGGGGCAAAAAACAATGTTAAAGTAGTGATAAAGGCAGAAGGTGCATTCTTTGCATTAAGATAAAAAATCTTCTGTGTGTAGCAACCCCCCTAATACTTATCTGAGCCCCATCTCTGTCCAGCAATGTCCACGTGTCCCTAGGCCATCCGGGACTCTCCCTACTGATTGGCTGAGACACAGCAACAGCGCCATTGGCTCCAGTGGCTGTCAAAATCAGTTAGACAATCAGGTGAGAGAGTTGGCAGGGCCAAATGGCAGCTCCATGTCTGAATGGATACAGGGAGCCACAGCTCGGCTCGGGTGCCCCCATAGCAAGTTGCTTACTTTGGGGGCACTCAACAGGAGGGAGGGATCAGGAGCACAGAAGAGGGACCTGAGAAGAAGAGGATTCAGACTGCCCTGTGCATATCCACTGCAATAGAGCAGGTAAGTATAACATGTTTGTTATTTTTTTTTTTAACAGACTTTAGAATCACTTTAATGAAATCCCCCCCTTAACCACCACCCTGGTACTTTACTGATAGGACTTCACGTACGCAATCCTGCGCTGGAACAGAGAGCAGTGGCACAGGCTCTCTCTGCTCAGTCCCTCTTCATGTAGAAGATTGATAGCACAAATAGTGAGCCATTGACGCACTCAACTGTCATTCCAACTCTGTGAGGGGGAAGCTTTGGGGCAGAACCATGACACACTGTCTGCGTGTATGGATCCTTCTGACATTGCCTATGTGGAATGTGTAGAGGATGATGTGTGTGTCCTCTCTCTTTTTATCAGATTCAAATGGTTGTTTACTTACGCTGGGGAATGATGGTCTGCCTCTTTTCTGCACAGCCTTCTGAACTACCAATACGGCTTTCTGTTAAAGAAGGATGAAAAGAGTCAAGGTAATGTTGGACAATAGATTTAAAGTCTTCTTCTTATGATAGTAATGTCATTTTTTTTTTTTCAATGACATACTTTAGAAAACTATTTACAAGGGGTTATCCATTAAAAATGAATAATGAAACATGGGTATGGACACAAGCAGCTAGGCCCACATCGATGTAGAAAATCTGCCTTCCCAAGTTCCCAGCAAAACAGGAGCCCGCTGAGTCCCAGGGGAACGGGTAAATCCTTTCAACAATGGGTTGGTCTTTTACTAGGGAACAGTGTCTACACACTATCAGCATTCAGCATACTAGAGCAGGAAAATTATGTAAATGTGTAATCCATGTTCTCTATTGCATACATTTTTTCTTTGTAGTAGGTACTCACTAGAAGATGCTTGTGAGGTTCTTTGGGCCAGGAATGATGCAGATGTTCTTGCTGCAGATGTTTTTTTTATAGGTGGAAAATAGACATACATTGCAACATAGCAAAGTTTAAGTATCATTTGGCTGGATGCTAATAACATCAGATGATTTAAAAAGTGTTGCAGATATATAACAGATAATTCTAAATTTCACAAAAAACAAAAAGAGTTCATAAGGACTTTTTATTCAATTGTGAAGTGAGGTATATGCATTAGGTATGTCCAAATTTTGATAGTTGTTTATGGCCTTTGTTAATGTTTATTCTAGCGTAGAAGGTGTAGATGTTGATGATATGCAAATCCACAGCTTTATTACTTACTCTGAGGAGGAATGAGCCACTGCTTTATCCCTGCCAATGAATTCAAACGATAAAGGCTCTCTGTTAAGAAAAAATGAAAAGCTAATATTGTAGATAGAGTAAACTTTTTGGGATATACACCTAAAAATGTACTTTTTTGGTTTAATATTAATGAAGAAAAAAAAGAAACTGTACAGTGTTTTTTAAAGCTTAGCTTTCTTTTTTTTTATCTTACTTCATTCTACCTATCAAGTTTAACCCTTAAAATAAATAGGTTAATGAGATTACTCCCTCTGCATACTCCAGTTTTAATTTCTTGAGCCCCATTGCAATCCAAGCAACCACCTAGTTATTGGGGGACAATCACTGAGAAGGATGACTTGGGAGCAACAGTGGTGGAAATCAGAGAGGAGGATTGGGGCCACTCCATGCACTTTTTTTCCATATCAGTTGAAGATTTATTCCATCCATTCACAAAAGACATGCTTAGTATTTTTTTAAAGGAGAACAGTCTACTGACACTCTCAGCCACTAAATAGACAGCAGTATCGTCAGGGTTGCAAACTTCAGAAGAACCCAAATGTAGTATATCTGCCTTCAAAGCTAACCAGCAGACTGTAGAGTACCAGGTAAGGGGGATAATAGTTCCTATTCTGAGTGGTTTGTCATTTCAGCATAGAACTGGCCCTGAATACTATATCAGCATAGTAGCATACTACGTTTTGTTGTACAACATAAATTGTTAAATAATTATTCAACAGTGCAAAACATTTCTATTGGTTTTAGGTACTTACCAGAATGGGCAGGTGCTCGACTTGGGCCCGGGAGAGAGGAACCTTGGCATGCAGATGATGGACCTGGGCAACAGGAAAACAAAGCAAAAAGTGAGGCTTATGTACAAGACCTACTGTCTGCTAGTATGGCAGCTGCAATCAACAGAAATTCCACATGAGCATCCCTGTAAGAACCACCTAGTTATTGAGGGCAATCACTGAAAATGATGAATTAGAAGCAACAGTTGTGGACACCAGAGGAGGATTGGGGCCACTCCATTCATTTTTTTTCATATTAGTTGAAGGTTGAATTCATCTACAGTGGAACCTCGGATTGCGAGTAACACGGTTAACAAGCGTTTCGCAATACGAGCACTGTATTTTGAAAAATCCGAACTCAGTTTGCGAGTGTTGTCTCGCAAAACCAGCAGGATTCAGGCCAAAGCAGTGTGCAGTACCACGTTTGGCCTGAGGTGGGGGGGCGCCGGAGCCAAACGGAGCCAAATGGCGCCGTTCGGAAATGCTCGGAAAGACTATGTTCCTGAGCCTGAGGTTTGCCGAGGTCAGACGAGCTGTCCTCGGGCCTTTCCGGCTGTTTCCGAGGCTCTCCGGCACCCCCCGCCTCTGGCCACATGCGGTATTGCATGCCATTGAAGTCAATGCGGAACAAATTATTTTCGTTTCCATTAACTTCTATGGGGAAACTCACTTTGATATGCGAGTACTTTGGATTACGAGCATTCTCCTGGAACAGATTATGCTCGTAATCCAAGGTTCCACTGTATTTGCAAATGATTGCCTTAGTATATTTAAAGGAGAACAATCTACTGACACTCTCAGCCACTAAATAGACAGCAGTATCATCAGGGTTGCAAACTTCAGAAGAACCCAAATGTAGTATATCTGCCTTCAAAGCTAACCAGCAGACTGTAGAGTACCAGGTAAGGGGGATAATAGTTCCTATTCTGAGTGGTTTGTCATTTCAGCAGAGAACTGGCCCTGAATACTATCAGCATAGTAGCATACCACGTTTTGTTGTACAACCAAAAATTGTTAAATAAATATTCAACAGTGCAAAACATTTCTATTGGTTTTAGGTACTTACCAGAATGGGCAGGTGCTCGACTTGGGCCCGGGAGAGAGGAACCTTGACATGCAGACGATGGACCTGGGCAACAGGAAAACAAAGCAAAAAGTGAGACTTATGGACAAGACCTACTCTCTGCTAATATGGCAGCTGCAATCAACAGAAATTCCACATGAGCATCCCTGTAAGAACAACCTAGTTATTGGGGGCAATCACAGAAGATGATGACTTAGAAGCAACAGCTACTTAAAAGACAGCAGTATTTTTATAAGGGTTGTAAACTGCAGAAGAACCAAAATGTAGTATATCTGCCTAAACAGCATACTGTAGAGTCCCAGGTAATGGAGATAATAGTTCTTATTCTGAGCGATTTGTCATTTAAGCAGAGAACTGGGCCTGAATACTATCAGCATCGTAGCATACTACTGTTGTAAAACAAAAACTGTTAAATAAATGTTTAACGGTGCTTATTTTTCGGTTTAAGGTACTCACCAGAAAGAGCAAGTGCCCGACTTGGGCCCAGGGGTGAGGGAACTTGCCATGCGGATGATGGACCTGAACAACAGGGAAATAAAGAAAAATGTGAGTCTCTCACGTATAGTCATTATTTGAATAATGAGCTTGAGAAATAGAAATGTTAATGATATAATGAATTTGATATCTTTCATTTTACTCACCAGCTTTCAGCCGCTTGCTGGGCCTGTGCACCTCAGTCTCCTGCTGAGCATCAGATGCCGTCTCTGACATGAGCTTCAAGTAAAAGATCTCTTGCCAGTTATTTAATTGCAGCTTACATCCAGTGCCCTGCTTCTCTATTTGCTTAACAACTGCAGCTTTGCAATCATAATATCTGTAAACAAAATAATGCAGCATTACTACTTTAGCATCACCCAATTACATTTTGACTAGACTTTTACAACAATAAAAACTTTTTTTTCAAATTATCAAGTTATCTTATTGGTACATGTACACAGGATCCCTCATCTCTCCTCTATGTTATATTATCGGTACATGTACACATGGTTGTCTATAGTCGTTTCTAGGCAGTTGAGTTTAGAAATTTTTTTGGGGGAAAACAAAAACAATGCATTCAGGATGGATGTTCAGAGGCATTTGAAATGCAAAACACCTGTAACAGCTTGTAAACGCAATAACTAGTGTTTAGCCACGTTTCGTTTACAGGTGTTTTTGATGGAGATACAATTTTGACCATTTGAATAAAACGTTCCTAAACAAAAACGAGGCTAAATGCGACTAAACGTAGCATGTAAATACGGCAAAATGTTCGTTTTTAAATGTTGGTTACTATCTGTCAAGTTAAATAGTTCAGGAGAGGTTTCAAAATGTCCTGTCCTGTGTACATTAAGCATTAGCTGGTACAAACACACAAGGTGACGCACACAAGTTACAGTGGCAACTAAAGGTCCATTTCCCACATCTGTGGATTTAAAATTGCAATTAGTGTCTGTGTATAAATAGTCAATGAGCTCTCACATGGATACACTGAGCAGGCTAGATACCAAGCCACAGGGAGCAGAAAATAACTGTGTAACAATGTGATGTAACTTTAGAAAAATGGAAAAAGGATATAAAATGATATCCAAAGCCTTGAATACGCCAGTCAGTACTATTCGATCACTTATTAAGAAGTGTAAAATTTGGGGATCTCTTGATTGTTATCAGAAAATACTGGCAGCCATTTTTCATTCTTCTACACAAAAGCTGCGCATCTTGGACTTTCCAGGAAGACAATGACCCAGCTGACCCTCCAATGATTACAGCAGAAAAAAGCAAAGGTTCTGGAGTGGCCATCACAGTCTCCTGACCTTAAAGCGGTTGTATACCTGCACATGTAAAAAAAAAAAAAAAAAAGACCCTGTAAGGCAAAGGCATAATGAGCTACTAGCTCATTATGAAATACCTTACCTTAGAACGAGGCCCCTGTATCGCAGCCCAGTCCACGCCTAGGGAGCTGATTTTGCCCTGTGCGTTTCTTTCGGGTTAGTGGCTCTGGTGTTGTTAGTGGCCGGAGCCGCGATGACATCACACCCGCATATGCGTGCGGGAGTCTTCTTCCCGGCAAGGTCCGGCAGCGTCTGCTGGACCTTCAGCCGGGCATTCAGAGCTCATGCGCTGCTGATGTTAGCGGCTGCATGCAAAGTGAATATCTCTTAAGCCGTGCAGGTTTAGGAGATATTCATTTTACCTACAGGTAAGCCTTATTATAGGCTTACCTGTAGGCACAAATTAAAAATAAGGGTATAGACATTCACCCTGCATTCAGTCGCTGACATCAGAAGCACATGCACTCTGAAGGTCCGGCGTACCGTGACGGAACTTCAGCGCTCCTTGCTGGAAAAGAGGGCTCGGGAGTACTTACAGCGCTGGAGCCTGCGAACAGGGATAAAAACCTAAGGGAATATCTCAGCCCCTGCAGCAGCACCCGGTCACCATTCTAAGGTAAGCATTTCATAATGTGCTAGTATGCGATGCTACTATAGGCCAAGGGTATGGAAACTTTTGAGTACACAACTGTGGATTGATAGATGGGGAGAGAGAGAGAGAGAAAGAGAGAGAGAGAGAGAGAGAAAAAGAGAGAGAGAGAGAGAGAGAGAGCTGTGGCATATATAAGTTATGGCAGCCATAGCAAGGGGGGCGGCAAAAAAGCTACCCCCCGCATGAAAAAACCCCCACCCTTCCTCCCGGACTAATATAACTCCCCGCACCGCAGTCAGCCTGCTGGAGCGCTGCACCAGTGTTCTATCTGATAGCCACTCCCCGGTCCGGGCTGTTGGACTTGGCTTAGGGAGGCTCTGTCAGCAGGGAGGGGTGGGGCAGGGAGCTCGACTTACACTCTGACCCTGCCCCGCCTCGTCCCATGTAGTCTGTATGTACTCGGAGCGCTGAGATCACCTCTCCTGGACTTCTGAGAGCCCTGCCCTGGACCACGAAAATCCCCGCCCATACCACCAAAAGCCCCGCCCCCTACTGCCGAAAGCTCCGCCCCATACCGCCAAAAGCGGGAGGTGAGCCCGGCTGGCGAGGCAGGTCTTTCTGCCTATATTTACACTGCCTATAGACTCACTGTTTCGCTAAAACCTCCCTGACAATGGTGTTAACCCCCCCCCCCCCTGTATAGCTGTGCATTGCTGAAAGTTTCAATTTTAAAACTGGCTACTTGATCATCTCCTGTGGTAGGTCGCATTCTCAGTCTCTGGTCATCTCCTGTAGTCGCATCAGCAGTATACTTAAAAGTAGTACCTGCTGTTGCACTGCACAAATCACTTAATTACACTTTATTTATGATATCCATTTATTTATTCCATATTGAGCACTATATTTGTTTGGCTGCTTCTGTTTAGGCCTGGCACACACGCACAATCGCACATGATGAGGACTTAAAAGTCCTCATCATGTGCGATTGTGCGTGTGTGCCAGCAGGCAGAAGCACCCAATCAAATATAGTGCTCAATATGGATTAAATAAATAGATATCATAAATAAAGTGTAATAAAGTGATTTGTGCAACAAGCTCATTAAACATTCTACATTCAGTGAAAGTTCATGCAATGCAAACTTTGCAGTACATGAACTTTTACTGAATGTAGAATGTTTAATGAGCAGGGGCGCACTGACCCATCGGGCACTTGGGCACTTTATGTAGTGCAAATCCATAATTTGTTAATTGAAAGATTAACCACTTCCCGCCCTGGCCTATAGCAGAATGAGGGCTGGGCGGTTGTTCAGTTATCCTGACTGGGCATCATATGACGTCCAGCAGGATAACAGCCGCCGTGTGCCCAGTCTGACACACCGCTACACCCATCTTAGTAAAGAGCCTCCTGCAGAGGCTCTTTACCACGCGATCAGCCGTGTCCATTCACGGCTGATCACGATGTAAACAGGAAGTGCCGTTGATCTTTTTTTCCTCACTCGCATCTGACAGACACGAGTAGAGAAGAGCCATTCAGCGGCTCTCCTGACAGGGGGGGTGTGCTGATTGTTTAACAGCAAAGCCCCCCCTTGGATGCCCACACTGGACCACCAGGGAAGCCGCCAGGACCACCAGGGAAGTACCTAACATGTGGATGGCCAGGTACATCCATATGTGCAAATGGGCACTGACTGGCACCAATATGGCACAAATAAAATCAGTGATGCCCAGCAATGCCACCCATCAGTGTCATCAGTGCCACCCATCAGTGTCCATCTGTGCCACCTATCAGTGCTACCCATAAGTACCCATCAGTGCCACCCATAAGTACCCATCAGTGCCGCCTACGAGTGCCCATCAGTGCCGCCTATGTGTGCCCACCAGTGCCACCTATGAGTACCCACCAGTGCCACATACCAGTGCCACCTATCAGTGCTGTCTATCAGTGCCGCCTTATCAGTGCCCGTCAGCGCAGCCATATCAGTTCCCGTCAATGATAAAGGAAACATACTTATTTACAAAAAATTTTAACAGAAACAAAGAAAAACATTTTTTTTCAAAATTTTCGGTCTTTTTTTATTTGTTGCGCAAAAAATAATAATCGCAGAGGTGATCAAATACCACCAAAAGAAAGCACTATTTGTGGGAACAAAATGATAAAAAAATTGTTTGGGTACAGTGTTGTATGACCGCGTAATTGTCATGCCTGGTATTGAAGTGGTTAACCGGTTTCCGACCTGCGCGCGCTGATGTACGTCGGCAGAATGGCATGGCTGGGCAAATGGGCGTACCTGTACATCTATTTGAATTCCCCGCCATGCCATTGCATGCACGCCAGCGGCGGCGCGCGCCGGCCGGGAGCTCCGTGAGCCGGGTCACGGGTCCTGCGGACTCGATCGCCGCGGGGATACCCGCGATCAGCTCACGGAGAGGATGAACGGGGAGATGCTAATGTAAACAGCATCTCCCCGTTCAGCCTAGTGACAAGTGCCACTGATCACAGCTCCCTGTCATCGGGAGCTGTGATCAGAGTAATGACACTGCTAGCCCATCCTCCCTACAGTTAGTAATCACTCCCCTAGTACTACTGACTTAACCCCTACCCGCCCCTAGTGGTTAACCCCTTCACTGCCAGTGTCATTTACACAGTAATCAGTGCATTTTTAATCGCACTGATCGCTGTATAAATGACAATGGTCCCAAAAATGTGTCAAAAATGTCCGACGTGTCCGCCATAATGTCGCAGTCACAAAAAAAAAATCGCTGATCGCCGCCATTACTGGTAAAAAAAAAATTATTAATAAAAATGCCATAAAACTATCCCCTATTTTGTAAACGCTATAACTTTTGCGCAAAGCAATCAATAAACGCTTATTGCGATTTTTTTTTACCAAAAATATGTAAAAGAATACGTATCAGCCTAAACTGAGGAAAAAAAATGTTTTTTTATATATTTTTGGGGGATATTTATTATAGCAAAATCTAAAAAATAATGCGTTTTTTTCAAAATTGTCGCTCTTATTTTGTTTATAGAGCCAAAAAAAAAAAAATGCAGGGGTAATCAAATACCACCAAAAGAAAGCTCTATTTGTGGGAAAAAAAGGACTTCAATTTTGTTTGGGAGCCACGTCGCATGACCGCGCAATTGTCAGTTAAAGCGACGCAGTGCCGAATCGCAAAAAGTGCTCTGGTCAGAAAGGGGGTAAATTCTTCCGGGGTTGAAGTGGTTAAAGACTTGTAGTTTTATTAGCTGTTTTTTTTTTTTTTGACAGGGGTGCAGTTTCAGTGCTTGCCATTTGTGCCATTTTCACTAGATACGCCTCTGGGAGACACAGAGAGAGAGAGAATGTGTAATCATTTTTATTTACCGATGACGGATGCAGTCTGGGGTGCGCTCAATCCCTCTCACAGCTTTTACTGCCATGGTGACGCGAAACCATGCAGCGTTCTTCTGATTTGCTGAAGAGGATGTAGAAAACAGGATGACCCGTTCTTTGGCCACCGTGTTTGCAAGGGCTGCATTCTCTGCGTCATTAAAGCGAGGGCTCCTTTTGCTGGACTCCTTGGGGGCGGCACCACTTCTGGCATCAGCCGTAAATGATGGTTTTGAGGTCACAGCCACTGGAGGAATCATTTTCCTCTTTTTTCCTCCTTCATTCCTCCTTGGCTTCCTCTTAGTTGAGGTAGAATGCTGTTTCGCCTCCTCCCCTATCTTATGCCTCTCCCCCCCACGCCTCCTCTTTCTCCCATTTCTACTCACACCACCCTCCAATGCACCCACACCACTTTCACACTCAGCAGCACCACCACTCTCAACAACACGTTCAGACTCACCACCACCACACACATTCACTCTCCCAAAATCCCACACAAGCTCCTGCAGATGTAAAGACACACCATCAGCTGCATTTCCATCTGCATCATCCACATTCTCACCCTCACACACACCTGCCCTCTCCACATCAGACATCCTGCACACCAAACACACACAATCACACAGATAAAGCTCACTCACTGCAAATCCAAAACAAAACAGTCAGCAGACAGTAAGTGACCAGCACCTAGTTAGATCTCCCCTCTCTCTCACACAAAATGGCCACAGGTGCATTCTGGTACAGTGCTGCCAAAAAAGTGCTTCTGAAATAAAGATAAATTAAGTAAATTTTTTATTTAAAATCATTTTTGAATTGTCAGACTGTCTAATTCAATTCTTATATGTGTAAAATTCGGCAGACACACTTAAATAGGAAAATAGCTGAATTTGGTTGAATTATTATCGAATCCTGTTGAAATATTATCGAATTTGGTTGAAATATTTTCGAATGCGGTTGAAATATTATCAAATTCGGTAGAAATATTTTCGAATGCGATTGAAATATTATCAAATTCAGTAGAAATATTATCGAATATGATTGAAATAATTTCTAATACAGTTGAAATAATTTCGAATGCTGTTGAAATATTATCAAATTCGGTAGAAATATTTTCGAATGCGATTGAAATAATATCAATTATCAAATTCAGTAGAAATATTATCGAATGCGATTGAAATAATTTTGAATACAGTTGAAATAATTTCGAATGCGGTTGAAATATTATCAAATTCGGTAGAAATATTTTCGAATGCGATTGAAATATTATCGAATACGATTGAAATGATTTATTTCTAATACGGTTGAAATAATTTCGAATGCTGTTGAAATATTTTCGAATGCGGTTGAAATAATATCGAATCCGGTTGAAATATTTTCGAATTCGAACGATTTTCGAATTCGGTCGAAAACTAAACTGATTCGAAAAACGAATTTAATGAATTTAACGAATCTAACTAAACTAAATTAATTAAATAACGAATTAATACGAAACGAAACGAAACGAATTTTTTCATTGTGCACATGCCTATAACATGTTATAATGTAAGTCTATGATTTTATTACATTTTTAAAGATTTTGTAGAAATAAAACAATTTTATGTTTTATTTATATTTGGTTGTATTGTTGGAGTGCCTAGTCTAATGCAGTGTTTCTCAACTCCCGTCCTCAAGACGCCCTAACAGGTCATGTTCTCAGGATTTCCCTCAGATGAAACAGCTGTGGTAATTACTAAGGCAGTGAAACTGATCAAATCACCTGTGCAAAATAAAGGAGAGCCTGAAAACATGACCTGTTGGGGCGCCTTGAGGACTGGAGTTGATAAACATTGGTCTAATGCATAGGAATGATGTCCCTTAAGGTAAACAGATAGGTCACCCTGATGTATTAGATGGACTAGCATGGATCACAAGTTTGCATTCTACAGCTCTGTACCTTCTACCAGTAAATAGCCAACAGGACTTAAGCATAAGCTAGCTTCATTTAGTGGTCTTCTGACACCTGCAGAGTTCTGTGAATAGCATGCTTGCATTCCATGGCACCATTTACTAGCCCAAACCAATAAACTGTCTGTAGCCAACATTGTTAATGAAAGTAACTGAACACAGTGGACACTAAGCACACATCCCAGGAGACCATCTGGTGGGACACTATTAGATGCGAAGACACAGGGACTTCACTTGGCAAAAGCCTTTTACCATTGCTTAGCAGGAGAATCAAATCTAAACGTTCTCATGCATTGCCGACCAGTCACATGCACCCCTATTGCAGACTATAGGCAACTGTACTGGCAAACATTTCGCAGGTATGGTCCACCATTATAATTATCAGGAAGCTGAACCAAAGCAATGATGCGCAACTGGTCCTGGGGCATGTACAGTCAGGTCCATAAATATTGGGACATCGACACAATTCTAATCTTTTTGGCTCTATACACCACCACAATGGATTTGAAATGAAACGAACACGATGTGCTTTAACTGCAGACTTTCAGCTTTAATTTGAGGGTATTTACATCCAAATCAGGTGAACGGTGTAGGAATTACAACAGTTTGTATATGTGCCACCTACTTTTTAAGGGACCAAAAGTAATGAGACAATTGGCTGCTCAGCTGTTCCATGGCCAGGTGTGTGTTGTTCCCTCATTATCCCATTTACAAGGAGCAGATAAAAGATCCAGAGTTCATTTCAAGTGTGCTATTTGCATTTGGAATCTGTTGCTGTCAACTCTCAATATGAGATCCAAAGAGCTGTCACTATCAGTGAAGCAAGCCATCATTAGGCTAAAAAAACAAAAACAAACCCATCAGAGAGATGGCAAAAACATTAGGTGTGGCCAAATAAACTGTTTGGAACATCCTTAAAAAGAAAGAACGCACCGGTGAGCTCAGCAACACCAAAAGACCCAGAAGACCACGGAAAACAACTGTGGTGGATGACCGAAGAATTATTTTCCTGGTGAAGAAAACACCCTTCACAACAGTTGGCCAGATCAAGAACACTCTCCAGGAGGTAGGTGTATGTGTGTCAAAGTCAACAATCAAGAGAAGACTTCACCAGAGTGAATACAGAGGGTTCACCACAAGATGTAAACCATTGGTAAGCCTCAAAAACAGGAAGGCCAGATTAGAGTTTGCCAAACAACATCTAAAAAAGCCTTCACAGTTCTGGAACAACATCCTATGGACAGATGAGACAAAGATCAACTTGTACCAGAGTGATGGGAAGAGAAGAGTATGGAGAAGGAAAGGAACTGCTTATGATCCAAAGCATACCACCTCATCAGTGAAGCATGGTGGTGGTAGTGTCATGGCGTGGGCATGTATGGCTGCCAATGGAACTGGTTCTCTTGTATTTATTGATGATGTGACTGCTGACAAAAGCAGCAGGATGAATTCTGAAGTGTTTTGGGCAATATTATCTGCCTATATTCAACAAAATGCTTCAGAACTCATTGGACCGGCGCTTCACAGTTCACATGGACAATGACCCGAAGCATACTGTGAAAGCAACCAAAGAGTTTTTTAAGGGAAAGAAGTGGAATGTTATGCAATGGCCAAGTCAGTCACCTGACCTGAATGCGATTGAGCATGCATTTCACTTGCTGAAGACAAAACTGAAGGGAAAATGCCCCAAGAACAAGCAGGAACTGAAGACAGTTGCAGTAGAGGCCTGGCAGAGCATCACCAGGGATGAAACCCAGCGTATGGTGATGTTGCAACCAAGTATTAAAAAGTGAAAGTTTGATGGATGATTGTTAATTTGTCCCATTACTTTTGGTCCCTTAAAAAGTGTGAGGCATATATACAAACTGTTGTAATTCCTACACTGTTCACCTGATTTGGATGTAAATACCCTCAAATTAAAGCTGAAAGTCTGCAGTTAAAGCACATCTTGTTCGTTTCATTTCAAATCCATTGTGGTGGTGTATAGAGCCAAAAAGATTAGAATTGTCTGGATGTCCCAATATTTATGGACCTGACTGTATATCTAAACAGAAATAGGCTAAAAGAGGGGTATAGGAATCAGCAGCACTGAAATGTAAAAAAATAAATAAACAAATAAAACTCTGTAATTTATGAGAAAAAAACACACACATGGCAAGTGTTTGCAGTGCAGTGCTTTGGTAAACTCAATGTCAGTTGGTGTTTAAATCTATTTTAAATGAAGCATTCCAACTACACATGGTATATATTAAGTTTGAATAATACTTACTGGTCTTTTAATCCATAATATATCCTGCTCGGTTTATCTACATGACAGCAATAGATGAATATGGTTGATACAACACACTTTACTTAGGTCTTATGATATTGCAGTTGAAATAAATCATTGCTAGCATACACAATTATCAATGTTAATTGAGCAACAGAATACATATAAATTTACCAAGGCTCCTGCCATAAATAAACATTAAATTGAAGATATTGTCTCTGAAGACATCACTCCATAGAACCTGTGTAGCTGATTCATCAAACAGTGAATTATTTTAGACACTTTTATTAATCAGACACATAACGTAAAACAGCATTAAGTGACTGTATATCATATGGTGCCATTTTATCTTTCATCTCTATTAAATCATGTGCATCAATGCTACAGCTGTGCCTCCTACAGCAGCTTACAGTTATTAGTCTTTCATGCACCCTAGTTTGGAACTTTATTTAGGGTTTGAAAATCTGTCTTATGTTGCACCTTTTTCTTACAATTATCACCTAGATTCAATAAAAACTTGCAACTTGGGGTCAAAGGAGTCTGATTTTGAAGTTGCAGGTTCATTAATGAGTCACTATTGATACCACGCTTACTAAAGCCTGGTACACACAGGCCAAATATCGGCCGGTTTAACAGGAACTGTCCGACATCCGACCTGTGCGTATAGCAGCCTGTCCAACAGAAGCCGGCCAAACGTCTGGCTTCTGTTGAATGGGCATACTAGAAAAAAGTGGCTGAATGAAGACAGTAACACAGCCAGCACCTGGCTACATACACATGTTTGTATAAGATATTAGGTGCTGTAGTTTGACTGTGGTGGTGTAAGCGAAAGTGAACGAAACCACACAGATGCAGAGCCATGTCTGGAAACAACAAAAATACAACTAAAACACTTACACAGTTGCATATCTGCAGAAGCAGTTAAATGCCACCTCTGCACACAACACCGCTCTGTGTTATGGCCAATAGGGATGAGCTTTCTGTTCGAGTCAAACATGAGTTAGACTCATGGTGCCTATGGCCAATTATGGCTCAGGGGGTTAAGTCCACACCCCACACTATATAAGGCTGCCTGCATGTTGGCCCTGTGTAGTGTGTTGCTGGCATTAGATTGAGCAGGCACCGTTCCTGGTGTACTGTTTCTAATCTACTTCAGGCAGGCAGGTGATTCAGTTAGCTGCAGTGTATTTAATATATATATACAGTCAGACATATATATATATATATATATATATATATATATATATATATATATATATATATATCATATATATATATATATATATCATATATATATATATATATATATATATATATATATATATATATATATATATATATATATATGTATATATATATATATATCCACTGTATACAGTTTAACTAGATCTCACTGCAGACCGTTCCTGGTGTACTGTTTCTAATATACTTCAGGCAGGCAGTTGATTCAGTTAACGGCAGTGTATTTAGTATATATACATCTTAGCTTTGTATATATATATATATATATATATAAAACGGAAAATTTAATACTCACCTTTCTGTAATTTTCCTTTCCTGGTGCCTTCCCATGGCAGCATACCAATGGTTGGTGGCTCCACCCTCGACCAACCCCCAGGACCACGTAACTCTATAAAAAAAAGAGTTACTCCCCCCTCCGGTATTCTTGTAGTCTTTTGAATCTTAAGGATTATTGAAGGGAGGGTGTATGCTGCCATGGGTAGGCACCAGGAAAGGAAAATTACAGAAAGGTGAGTATTCAATTTTCCATTTTCCTGGTGCCTCCATGGCAGCATACCAATGGTAAATAACTCACTTACAGGGTGGGTACTGCAATAATAATATTTTAATGAGTTTACAGAACTGAGCTACCCAAGGCTCTTCTCCCAAGAGACCTTTTAACCTGTTGTCAGAGCCTCTGCGGGAAGATCTGCGAGATGAATCACGGTGTGGGCTGTGGAAATAAAGAATAAAGGGATATTTCCATTTGCCCCAAGGTTGCTCTTTTAAAAAAGAAACTTACCTGTTTGATGCAGCCCTTACCTAGTGGTATGTTGAGGATCTTTATTTTTACGCGGCATTGTGGCAACTAGGTACAGAAAGGGATAATATTAATATTTATACACATGTATATCTAAATATACATGTAACCATATCATCATATACATATATATATATATATATATATATATATATATATATATATATATATATATATATATATATATATATATACGCACACATACATATATATATATATATATATATATATATATATATATATATATATACACACACACAACCATAAACACATAATCTTCTACCTTGGCCGGGCTCCATAATAGGGAGGCAAGGTAGAGAAAAGGAGAAGACGCCAACAGCTGTCTTCCCTCTGACAGCCTGGCTAAAATGACACTTCTAGGCTGTTTAAATAGTAATTGAACCAGGGTGTACCAAGATGGCCGCCGCTTGGCCTCATAAGGCTACTGTGCATGCGCCGTGCGCTCCACCATGCTCTCCGCTCCCCGAAGAGACGAAAGTGTGCTGAGAGACGCGTGCGAAGCATCCAACACACAGGAGGGGAGGGGCAGCCATCGGAGCAGTAGGAGGCTGAACTAGGCTGACAGTGACTCCAGGAAGCATGCTGTGCAGGAGGGGAGCGGTATGCCGGTCCAACTTACAAAAAAACACAGGTATTTTGTCAATGGAAGTTCCAGACCGTTTGAAATGGCCAGCGTTTAGAGACAGATCCACAGAAAAAAACAGATTCCCATACTTATATGGTGCATTTAGCAACCCAAGTAATAGGACACCATACTGCAGGAGAGCATGAACCTGCAATGGTCACACCATATGTCGGTGAGGTAGGGCTGAACTGTGATCCTGCAGGGATGAGGACAGGAAAAAGAATACCGGAAGGGGGAGTAACGCTTTTTTTTATGGAGTTACTTGGTCCTGGGGGTTGGTCGAGGGAGGAGCCACCAACCATTGGAATGCTGCCATGGAGGCACCAGGAAATATATATATATCCTGTGTAGCTAGATCTGACTGCAGGCCATTCCTGGTGTACGTATTCAAATACACTTTCAAGCAGGCAGGCCAGGCAGGTTATTCAGTGATCTGTAGTGCATAAAATATATATACTGTCTCCTACATATATATCCACTGCATTCTAGTCTAGGCAAGCCTCTATCTGACTGCAGGCCATTGCTGGTGTATGTTTTCAAATACACTTTCAGGCAGGCAGGCAAGTGATTCAGTGATCTGCAGTGCATTAAATATATATACAGTCTCCACTCTCCAACATATATATATATATATATATCTACTGCATTCCAGTCTAGCCAAGCCTATATCTGACTGCAGGCCATTGCTGGTGTACGTTTTCAAATACACTTTAAGGCAGGCAAGTGATTCAGTGATCTGCAGTGCATTAAATATGTATATACAGTCTCCAACTTAAATATAACCACTGCATTCCAGCCTAGCCAAGCCTATATATGACTGCAGGCCATTGCTGGTGTATGTTTTCAAATACACTTTCAGGCAGGCAGGCAGGCAAGTGATTCAGTGATCTGCAGTGCATTAAATATATATACAGTCTCCACTCTCCAACATATATATATCTACTGCATTCCAGTCTAGCCAAGCCTATATCGGACTGCAGGCCATTGCTAGTGTACGTTTTCAAATATACTTTCAGGCAGGCAGGCAGGCAGGCAAGTGATTCAGTGATCTGCAGTGCATTAAATATATATACAGTCTCCAACATATATATATTCACTGCATTCCAGTCTAGCCAAGCCTATATCTGACTGCAGGCCATTGCTGGTGTACATTTTCAAATACACTTTCAGGCAGGCAGGCAGATAGGCAAGTGATTCAGTGATCTGCAGTGAATTAAATATATATACAGTCTCCAATATATATATATCCACTGCATTCCAGTCTAGCCAAGCCTACATCTGACTGCAGGCCATTGCTGGTGTAGATTTTCAAATACACTTTCAGGCAGGCAGCCAAGTGATTCAGTGATCTGCAGTGCATTAAATATATATACAGTCTCCAACATATATATATCCACTGCGTTGCAGTCTAGCCAAGCCTATATCTGACTGCAGGCCATTGCTGGTGTATGTTTTCAAATACACTTTCAGGCAGGCAGGCAAGTGATTCAGTGCTCTGCAGTGCATGAAATATATATACAGTCTCCAATATATATATATATCCACTGCATTCCAGTCTAGCCAAGCCTATATCTGACTGCAGGCCATTGCTGGTGTACATTTTCAAATACACTTTAAGGCAGGCAGGCAAGTGATTCAGTGATCTGTAGTGCATTAAATATATGTACAGTCTCCAACATATATATATCCTCTGAAATGCAGTCTAGCCAAGCCTATATCTGACTGCAGGCCATTGCTGGTGTACATTTTCAAATACACTTTCAGGCAGGCAGGCAAGTGATTCAGTGATTTGCAGTGCATTAAATATATATACAGTCTCCAACATATATATAAAAACTGCATTCCAGTCTAGCCAAGCCTATACCTGACTATAGGCCATTTCTGGTGTACGTATTCAAAGACACTTTCAGACAGGCAGGCAAGGCAGGTGATTCAGTGATCTGCAGTGCATTAAATATATATACAGTCTCCAACATATATATATCCACTGCATTCTAGTCTAGGCAAGCCTCTATCTGACTGCAGGCCATTGCTGGTGTATGTTTTCAAATACACTTTCAGGCAGGCAGGCAAGTGATTCAGTGATCTGCAGTGCATTAAATATATATACAGTCTCCACTCTCCAACATATATATATATCTACTGCATTCCAGTCTAGCCAAGCCTATATCTGACTGCAGGCCATTGCTGGTGTACGTTTTCAAATACACTTTAAGGCAGGCAGGCAAGTGATTCAGTGATCTGCAGTGCATTAAATATGTATATACAGTCTCCAACTTAAATATATCCACTGCATTCCAGCCTAGCCAAGCCTATATATGACTGCAGGCCATTGCTGGTGTATGTTTTCAAATACACTTTCAGGCAGACAGGCAGGCAAGTGATTCAGTGATCTGCTGTGCATTAAATATATATACAGTCTCCACTCTCCAACATATATATATATATCTATTGCATTCCAGTCTAGCCAAGCCTATATCGGACTGCAGGCCATTGCTAGTGTACGTTTTCAAATATACTTTCAGGCAGGCAGGCAGGCAAGTGATTCAGTGATCTGCAGTGCATTAAATATATATACAGTCTCCAACATATATATATATCCACTGCATTCCAGTCTAGCCAAGCCTACATCTGACTGCAGGCCATTGCTGGTGTAGATTTTCAAATACACTTTCAGGCAGGCAGGCAAGTGATTCAGTGATCTGCAGTGCATTAAATATATATAGAGTCTCCAACATATATATATCCACTGCGTTGCAGTCTAGCCAAGCCTATATCTGACTGCAGGCCATTGCTGGTGTATGTTTTCAAATACACTTTCAGGCAGGCAGGCAAGTGATTCAGTGCTCTGCAGTGCATTAAGTATATATACAGTCTCCAAGATATATATATACACTGCATTCCAGTCTAGCCAAGCCTATATCTGACTGCAGGCCATTGCTGGTGTACATTTTCAAATACACTTTAAGGCAGGCAGGCAAGTGATTCAGTGATCTGTAGTGCATTAAATATATTTACAGTCTCCAACATATATATATCCTCTGAAATGCAGTCTAGCCAAGCCTATATCTGACTGCAGGCCATTGCTGGTGTACATTTTCAAATACACTTTCAGGCAGGCAGGCAAGTGATTCAGTGATGTGCAGTGCATTAAATATATATACAGTCTCCAACATATATATAAAAACTGCATTCCAGTCTAGCCAAGCCTATACCTGACTATAGGCCATTTCTGGTGTACGTATTCAAAGACACTTTCAGACAGGCAGGCAAGGCAGGTGATTCAGTGATCTGCAGTGCATTAAATATATATACAGTCTCCAACATATATATATATATCCACTGCATTCTAGTCTAGCCAAGCCTACATCTGACTGCAGGCCATTGCTGGTGTAGATTTTCAAATACACTTTCAGGCAGGCAGGCAAGTGATTCAGTGATCTGCAGTGCATTACATATATATACAGTCTCCAACATATATATATATCCACTGCATTCCAGTCTAGCCAAGCCTATATCGGACTGCAGGCCGTTGCTGGTGTAGATTTTCAAATACACTTTCAGGCAGGCAGGCAAGTGATTCAGTGATCTGCAGTGCATTAAATATATATACAGTCTCCAACATATATATATATCCACTGCGTTGCAGTCTAACCAAGCCTATATCTGACTGCAGGCCATTGCTGGTGTATGTTTTCAAATACACTTTCAGGCAGGCCAGGCAAGTGATTCAGTGCTCTGCAGTGCATTAAATATATATACAGTCTCCAACATATATATATATCCACTGCATTCCAGTCTAGCCAAGCCTATATCTGACTGCAGGCCATTGCTGGTGTACATTTTCAAATACAATTTAAGGCAGACAGGCAAGTGATTCAGTGATCTGTAGTGCATTAAATATATTTACAGTCTCCAACATATATATATCCTCTGAAATGCAGTATAGCCAAGCCTATATCTGACTGCAGGCCATTGCTGGTGTAGATTTTCAAATACACTTTCAGGCAGGCAGGCAAGTGATTCAGTGATCTGCAGTGCATTAAATATATATACAGTCTCCAACATATATATATATCCACTGCATTCCAGTCTAGCCAAGCCTATATCTGACTGCAGGCCATTGCTGGTGTAGATTTTTAAATAAACTTTAAGGCAGGCAGGCAAGTGATTCCGTGATCTGCAGTGCATTAAATATGTATACAGTCTCCAACATATATATATATCCACTGCTTTCCAGTCTAGCCAAGCCTATATCGGACTGCAGGCCATTGCTAGTGTACGTTTTCAAATATACTTTCAGGCAGGCAGGCAGGCAAGTGATTTAGTGATCTGCAGGGCATTACTTATATATACAGTCTCCAACATATATATATCCATCCACTGCATTCCAGTCTAGCCAAGCCTATATCTGACTGCAGGCCATTGCTGGTGCACGTTTTCAAATACACTTTCAGGCAGGCAGGCAGATAGGTAAGTGATTCAGTGATCTGCAGTGCATTAAATATATATACAGTCTCCAACATATATATATATCCACTGCATTCCAGTCTAGCCAAGCCTACATCTGACTGCAGGCCATTGCTGGTGTAGATTTTCAAATACACTTTCAGGCAGGCAGGCAAGTAATTCAGTGATCTGCAGTGCATTAAATATATATACAGTCTCCAACATATATATATCCACTACGTTGCAGTCTAGCCAAGCCTATATCTGACTGCAGGCCATTGCTGGTGTATGTTTTCAAATATACTTTCAGGCAGGCAGGCAAGTGATTCAGTGCTCTGCAGTGCATTAAATATATATACAGTCTCCAACATATATATATATCCACTGCATTCCAGTCTAGCCAAGCCTACATCTGACTGCAGGCCATTGCTGGTGTAGATTTTCAAATACACTTTCAGGCAGGCAGGCAAGTAATTCAGTGATCTGCAGTGCATTAAATATATATACAGTCTCCAACATATATATATCCACTACGTTGCAGTCTAGCCAAGCCTATATCTGACTGCAGGCCATTGCTGGTGTATGTTTTCAAATATACTTTCAGGCAGGCAGGCAAGTGATTCAGTGCTCTGCAGTGCATTAAATATATATACAGTCTCCAACATATATATATCCACTGCATTCCAGTCTAGCCAAGCCTATATCTGACTGCAGGCCATTGCTAGTGTACATTTTCAAATACACTTTAAGGCAGGCAGGCAAGTGATTCAGTGATCTGTAGTGCATTAAATATATTTACAGTCTCCAATATATATATATATATATATATATATATATATATATCCTCTGAAATGCAGTCTAGCCAAGCCTATATCTGACTGCAGGCCATTGCTGTGGTACATTTTCAAATACACTTTCAGGCAGGCAAGTGATTCAGTAATCTGCAGTGCATTAAATATATATACAGTCTCCAACATATATATAAAAACTGCATTCCAGTCTAGCCAAGCCTATACCTGACTATAGTCCATTTCTGGTGTACGTATTCAAAGACACTTTCAGGCAGGCAGACAAGGCAGGTGATTCAGTGATCTGCAGTGCATTAAATATATATACAGTCTCCAACATATATATATCCACTGCATTCCAGTCTAGCCAAGCCTATATCTGACTGCAGGCCATTGCTGGTGTACGTTTTCAAATACACTTTAAGGCAGGCAGGCAGGTGATTCAGTGATCTGCAGTGCATTAAATATATATAAATATATATACAGTCTCCAACATAAATATATCCACTGCATTCCAGTCTAGCCAAGCCTATATATGACTGCAGGCCATTGCTGGTGTACATTTTCAAATACACTTTCAAGCAGGCAGGCAAGTGATTCAGTGATCTGCAGTGCATTAAATATATATACAGTCTCCAATATATATATAAAAACTGCATTTAGTCTAGCCAAGCCTATACCTGACTATGGGCCATTTCCGGTGTACGTATTCAAAGACACTTTCAGACAGGCAGGCCAGGCAGGTGATTCAGTGATCTGCAGTGCATAAAGATATATATATATACAGTCTCCTACATATATATCCACTGTATTCTAGTCTAGCAAAGCCTATATCTGACTGCAGGCCATTGCTGGTGTATGTTTTCAATGACACTTTCAGGCAGGCAGTCAGGTGGTTCAGTGATCTGCAATGAATAAAGATATATATACAGTCTCCTACATATATCCACTGCATTCTAAGCTAGCCAAGCCTATACCTGACTGCAGGCCATTCCTGGTGTAATTTTTCTAGTAAACTTCAGGCGGTATTTTGCTAATCCAATTTTACAGCATGTCTGGAAGGCCACCAAGGAAAGGCAAATGCTCACAGGCCACTAAAAGAGGGCAAGCTGTCTACAGCCAACAGTGCTGGTCGTGGACGCGGTGCATCCTCAGCACATGGCCGTGGGGCACGCTTGTTCTTTTTTTTGACAGCTGGCCGTGTTGAGCCACAACATGCAGAAGAGTTGGTAGAGTGGATCACAAAGCCGTCCTCATCCTCCTCATCCTCTGTCACCCAGGCTAAGACAAGCTTGGCTGCCAATGCAAATGCCAAAGTGGCCTATTCCATCAGCTCAATGGCATCAGTCACTCCTTTCCTAGCCTCACCATCAAGTCCTGAGGAGTCCCCCGAACTGTTCGACCACAGTGTCGGGTACATGCTGCAGGAGGATGCACAGTATTTTGAAGGCTCCGATGATGGTACCCAGGTTGAGGATGAAGGCAGTAACGTGAGCCCAGAGAGAGGGGGTGCCCAATAAGGACAAGAAACTGGCAGCCATGTTCCCCCAGCTGTAGCATACTGCCAGGTTTGCTCCAGTGGCGAGGGGGGAGAGGATGATGAGGTCACTAACTCTACGTGACAAAACAGCAGCCGCTTGGGCACCACATGCTTGACCAGACATATGTTGAGCTCCCATGCAGTCTGTTGGCAACAGTACTTAAAAGACCCATACTAAAGAACAAGGTGGACCTCTCCTTGCTCCTCATCAGCTGGGATCTCCAACCCCACTATACCTTCAGTCCTCTCAGAGATCTGCACTGGGAGGAAAGAAGGTGTAGAATAAGGATGAGCCAAACACCCCCCCGGTTCGGTTCGCACCAGAACATGCGAACAGGAAAAAAGTTTGTTTGAACACGCAAACACCATTAAAGTCTATGGGACACGAACATGAATAATCAAAAGTGCTCATTTTAAAGGCTTATATGCAAGTTATTGTCATACAAAGTGTTTGGGGACCTGGGTCCCAGGGGACATGTATCAATGCAAAAAAAACTTTTAAAAACGGACGTTTTTTCAGGAGCAGTGATTTTAATAATGCTTAAAGTCAAACAATAAAAGTGTATTATCCCTTTAAATTTCATAGCTGGGGGGTGTCTATAGTATGCCTGTAAAGGGGCACATGTTTCCCATGTTTAGAACAGTCTGACAGCAAAATGACATTTCAAAGGAAAAAAGCCATTTAAAACTACTCGCGGCTATTGCATTGCCGGTCCGACAATACACATAGAAGTTCATTGATATAAACAGCTTGGGAATTCCCCACGGGGAAACCCCGAACCAAAATTTAAGAAAAAAATGACGTGGGGGTCCCCCTAAATTCCATACCTGGCCCTTCAGGTCTGGTATGGATATTAATGGGAACCCCGACCAAAATTTTAAAAAAAATGACGTGGGGGTCGCCCTAAATTCCATACCAGACCCTTCAGGTCTGGTATGGATTTAAAGGGGAACCCCGTGCCAAAAAAAGAAAAACGGCGTGGGGTCCCCCCAAAAATCCATACCAGACCCTTATCCGAGCACACAACCTGGCAGGCTGCAGGAAAAGAGTCCGTACCAGGCCAAATGCTCTCAACATTGGGAGGGTACTTTGGGGTAGCCCCCCAAAACACCTTGTCCCCATGTTGATGAGGACAAGGGCCTCATCCCCACAACCCTGGCCGGTGGTTGTGGGGGTCTGCGGGCTGGGGACTTATCGGAATCTGGAAGCCCCCTTTAACAAGGGGACCCCCAGATCCTGCCCCCCCCTGTGTGAAATGGTAATGGAGTACAAAAGTACCCCTACCATTTCACTAAAAAACTGTCAAAAATGTTAAAAATGACAAGAGACAGTTTTTGACAATTCCTTTATTTAAATGCTTCTTCTTTCTTCTATCTTCCTTCATCTTCTTCTTCTTCTGGTTCTTCTAGCTCTTCTGGTTCTTCCTCCGGCGTTCTCGTCCAGCATCTCCTCCGCGGCGTCTTCTATATTCTTCTCCTCGGGCCGCTCCGGGCCGCTCCGCACCCATGGCATGGGGGGAGGCTCCCGCTCTTCTCTTCATCTTCTTCTCTTCTTCATCTTCTTCTTCATCTTCTTCTTTTCTTCTCTTCTTCATCTTCTTCTCCGGGCCGCTCCGCATCCATGCTGGCATGGAGGGAGGCTCCCACTGTGTGACGGCGTCTCCTCTTCTGACGGTTCTTAAATAATGCGGGCTGGGCCACCCGGTGACCCCGCCCCCTCTGACGCACGGTGACTTGACGGGACTTCCCTGTGACGTCAAGTGGAATGCCACAGGGAAATCCCGTCACGTCCCGTGCATCAGAGGGGGGCGGGGTCACCAGGTGGCTCCACCCCCGTTATTTAGGAACCATTAGAAGAGGAGACACCGTCACACAGCGGGAGCCTCCCTCCATGCCAGCATGGGTGCGGAGCGGCCCGGAGAAGAAGATGAAGAAGAGAAGAAGAGAAGAAGAGAAGAAAAGAAGAAGATGAAGAAGAAGATGAAGAAGAGAAGAAGATGAAGAGAAGAGCGGGAGCCTCCCCCCATGCCATGGGTGCGGAGCAGCCCGAGGAGAAGAAGATAGAAGACGCCGCGGAGGAAATGCTGGATGAGAACGCCGGAGGAAGAACCAGAAGAGCCAGAAAAACCAGAAGAAGAAGAAGAAGAAGAAGATGAAGGAAGATAGAAGAAAGAAGAAGCATTTAAATAAAGTAATTGTCAAAAACTGTCTCTTGTCATTTTTAACATTTTTGACAGTTTTTTAGTGAAATGGTAGGGGTACCCTCTTACCATTTCACACAGGGGGGGGCGGGATCTGGGGGTCCCCTTGTTAAAGGGGGCTTCCAGATTCTGATAAGCCCCCCGCCCGCAGACCCCCTGTCAGAGAGCTCACCTTGCTGGTCATGGGATTGGCCACCTTGGGGCATGCCTGTGAGCAAGCCGGCCTATTTAGGTTTGTCAGGCACTCTGTTCAGTGCTGCCTGATCATCAGCTTCCTGTGCCATAGTTCCTGTTTCCTGTCTTGTTTCCTGTTTGCTGCCTGTACCTGACCTTGGCCTGTTTGACTCCGCTTCTGCCTGCTCCTATTGTACCTTGCTGCCAGTCTGTTGCCGAACCCTGCTTGTGTCCCGATCTGCCTGTCTTGCTCCTGCTCAGCACCTGTTACCAGTGTTACGGACTACTGACCTGTTGTCTGAAGATCATCTCTCATCCTGTAACTGGATCTCTTCAGCAGGCTCTCATACCATTCCGCACTCTCGTGCCTCCTGTCTGCTTTACCAGGGGCCGCGAGTCAGATAAGTAAGGGAGTCTACCCTCTGCCCAAGCGGACTCATCAGTCTGGTAAGTAAAAGTCTGACAGTATCAGGCAGCCATGACTGAGTCCAGGCAGGGGGCCTCTCCCATGGATGAACTATGTAGACACCTGGCAGGACTTACCCAGGCCGTGAAAAGCCTTCAGGAAGGTTACTCAAGATTGGAGGAACAAGTCCAGGCCTTATCTTCCTCTTCCAATCCCCAGGGGGCATCTTCTGCTGGATTCCAATCTGCACCCTCCATAGTAATGCTTCATCCAGAGCCCAGAGTACCCACTCCCGAGAAGTTTGCCGGTGAACGCAGCAAGTATCATGCCTTCCGCAATTCCTGTGAACTCTACTTTGCTCTGCAACCCTGCACGTTTTCACTGGAAGCGACCAAAGTAGGCTTTGTTATTTCCCTGCTGACAGGTGAGCCACAAGCCTGGGCTCATCGCCTTCTGGAGCAAAAATCTATCTCCCTAGATAGCTTAGACGATTTCTTCAGGGCCATGTCCCAATTATATGAAGATCCCCAACTGACAGCGACTGCTGAAGCTACACTGCACTCTCTGCAACAGGGTCGCAGAGCGGCCGAAGATTATGCAGTCGACTTCAGATGTTGGAGCACCAATACGGACTGGAACAACGCTGCCCTGCGTCTTTAGTTCAGAATGGGGCTATCTGACCCACTCAAGGACAAGTTGGCTCGAGTGGGGGTACCTCAGTCTCTGAAAGACCTCATCGATCTCTCCATCCAGATTGACCGTCGCCTAAGAGAGCGTCGTCAGAAAGGTTTACCAGCCACCTGCCTCCCACCTGGATGTTACCCAAGGTTCCCAGTCCAGTCAGTCAGTTTCCTCCGGCTTCATCTGTCTCGACTCCAGAACCCCCTGAACCCATGCAACTCGGTCTGCTCCGGCCTACGCTTACTCCAGAGGAAAGGATGCGCAGACGAACCCACAACCTGTGCCTATACTGCGGTGAATCCGGGCACTACGTGAGAGCCTGCCCCAACAAGATGCGTAAGTGCCGTTCTTCCTCTTCAATGTGTGCATCTGTGTTACCTAAACTTGGTTCTCATCTCTCTCTTTCCTTCACTCTGCAGCTTCCAGGAGGGAGTATTCCAGTGTCAGTAATTATTGATTCCGGCGCATGCAGCTGTTTCATCGATTTGACATTTGCTGCCAACCATCGTATTCCGCTTCAACCTAAGGCTCAGGGGTTTGCTGTCCAACTAGCGGATGGATCCATCCTTAGTTCAGGCCCGGTCACTCAAGAGACCGTCCCCTTGCTGGCCACCATGGGTACCCACCATCAGGAGCTTCTGCGTCTGGACGCCATTTCTTCTCCTCTCTTCCCTATTATCCTAGGGATGCCCTGGCTGCAGGCCCACAATCCCAGTATCAACTGGGCCACAGGAGACGTCAAATTTCTCTCTGAGTATTGCCAACAGCATTGTTTACAGCAATCTTCTGACATGCCCTCCCAACTCCTGTGCTTGGACTCAGATGCTGAACTACGTCAGTCCGTCCCTGAAGCTTATCTGGACTTCCTGGATGTATTTAGTAAAAAAGGAGCAGAAACCTTGCCCCCTCATAGGCCGTATGACTGTCCTATAGAACTGTTACCTGGTACTGAAGTTCCATTTGGGAGAATCTTCCCGTTAACTGAGCAGGAGTTAGACACAATAAAGACTTACATAGATGAAAACTTGGAAAAAGGGTTCATTCGTCCTTCTACCTCCCCAGCCGGTGCCAGCATCTTCTTTGTCGAGAAGAAGGACCACTCGTTACGTCCCTGCATCGATTACCGGGAGTTGAATAAGACCACCATTAAGAATCGTTATCCCTTGCCTTTAGTACCTGAACTTTTTCAAAGATTAGGAACTGCAGTCATATTCACGAAACTAGATCTCCGCGGAGCTTATAACTTGATCCGTATCAGAAAAGGGTACGAATGGAAGACGGCCTTCCGTACTCGATTCGGGCACTTCGAGTACCTTGTCATGCCATTTGGATTATGCAACCCTCCCGCAACCTTCCAACATTTCGTCAACGATATTTTCTGTGATTACCTGGATCTATATGTAATAGTATACCTTGACGACATCTTGATCTTCTCCTCTTCACTAACCGATCACCGTAGACATGTCTGCAATGTCCTAACCCAGCTTAGGCAACACGGCCTCTATGCAAAACTCGAGAAATGCGAGTTTGAATGTCAATGCATTCAGTTCTTGGGCCTAGTCACCTCAGTGGAGGGTATCGGGATGGACCCCCAAAAGGTGTCTGCTATTCTGGATTGGCCCGCTCCGATAGATAAAAAAGGGGTACAACGCTTTATTGGCTTTGCCAATTTTTACTGGAAGTTTATTAAAGGTTTTTCTGCAATCATCGCTCCAATCACCGAATTGACCAAACAGGGAACCCGATTCTCTTGGACTGACAAAGCCCAGTTGGCTTTCGAAAGACTCAAAAAGCTATTTACTTCAGTCACCATTTTGAAACACCCTAACCCTGTCCTACCATTTGTCTTGGAGGTCGACGCTTCGGAGATCGCAGTGGGAGCGGTGCTCTCTCAACAACAGGGCGCAAAGGCCCTCCTCTATCCAGTAGCGTTCTTTTCATGCAAACTTTCAATTTCGGAAAGAAATTATGATGTCGGGGATCGAGAACTTCTGGCCATCAAGGCGGCTCTGGAGGAATGGCGTTACCTATTGGAGGGTGCTGCACATCCTATTCTGGTCTACACCGACCACAAGAATCTGGAATACCTGAGAACAGCCAAAAGATTAAGACCTCGTCAGGCCAGATGGGCACTTTTTTTCTCACGATTCCAGTTTCACATAACTTACAGGGCCGGTTCCAAGAATATAAAGTCAGATGCTCTTTCCCGCATGTTTTACGATTCAGAGAAGACCGTATCTCCCGATACGATTCTTCCTTCGGGGAACTTCCTGCTCCTCCAAGGGGACCTTGTTTCATGGATAAGACAGGCCTCGGTGGGAATGCTTCCATACCCCGAAACCGATTGGAGAGAGGGCCTGTTTTGGCGAAGAGACAAGATCGTGGTTCCCGAGAAGCTAAGGGTAACTGTGATGGAACTATGTCATGATCATAAGTTGGCCGGACATTTCGGTGTCCTGAAAACCACTGAGCTGGTACAGCGCACCTTCTGGTGGCCTCAATTAGCCTGTGAAAAAATTTTGTGGATTCATGCAACACTTGTGCTCGGAGTAAGAACACCAGGACAAAGGCCTGGGGATTATTAAAACCCTTACCTGTTCCAGAGAGGCCATGGAAGATGATATCAATAGACTTCATCATGGAATTGCCCCCCTCCGAGGGTTTCTCTACTATTTTTGTTGTGGTAGACAGGCTGTCAAAGATGGCACATTTCCTCCCCATGAAGGGTACACCTTCGGCTATGGATAAGGCAAAGATTTTTGTCAAAGAAGTGGTTAGGCTACATGGAGTCCCAGCAAGCATTGTGTCCGATCGGGGTGTTCAATTCACTTCAAGGTTCTGGAAGGCCCTCTGTGGTTCCCTCGAAATTAAATTTGCCTTTTTATCTGCCTATCATCCCCAGACGAACGGGCAAACTGAAAGAACCAACCAGACCTTGGAGCAATACCTCAGGTGCTTCTCTGCCTTCTCTCAGGATGACTGGGTTTCCTTATTACCTGTTGCAGAATTCTCCTATAACAACTCCTTGCACTCTGCCATCAATCAAACACCATTTTACGCTAACTATGGGTTCCATCCATCTTTTCTACCAATCTCAGTACCTGAATGCTCCGTTACGGCTGTCTCAGAGACTATGAATTTCTTTTCAACCAACAACAAGATCCTACAAGAGACTATGGCCAAATCCCAGGATTACAATAAAAAAATGTTTGCTAAGAAGAGGCGTGGAGAATTGATCTTGGAGCCCGGCAACCAAGTGTGGTTGTCCACAACTAACCTGAAAATGTCTTGTCCCTCTAGGAAATTAGGCCCTAAGTTTATGGGTCAGTTCCCAGTGAAGAGGAAAATAAATGATGTGAATTATGAACTTGATTTGCCAGACTCTCTAAAAGTACACCCGGTCTTACATGTAACGCTGCTGAAACCTGCTACCTCTAATCCTTTTGCTGGTCGCACTGTCGGCCCACCCAAACCTGTCATAATTGACAACGAAGAGGAATTCGAGGTAGAGGCAATCCTTGACTGTAGGAAAAGGAGGAATGGAATTCAGTATCTTATTAAATGGAAGGGGTATGGTCCGGAGGACAATTCCCGGGAACCAGAAAACAATTTACATGCCCCGGAACTTTTACAGACTTTCAGAAATGTTCATGCCTCCAAGTTGGCCCGGCTGGGCATCCGGAGGCTGCCCTTAGGGAGGGGGCACTGTCAGAGAGCTCACCTTGCTGGTCATGGGATTGGCCGCCTTGGGGCATGCCTGTGAGCAAGCCGGCCTATTTAGGTTTGTCAGGCACTCTGTTCAGTGCTGCCTGATCATCAGCTTCCTGTGCCATAGTTCCTGTTTCCTGTCTTGTCTTCCTGTTTACCTGATCTTCTGACGACCCGGATTGCCCTTGAATTCTCCTGTTTGCTGCCTGTACCTGACCTTGGGCTGTTTGACTCCGCTTCTGCCTGTGCCTGACCCTTAAAGATGTGCTGGACATCCAACACAGGACCATCAGACTGGGTAGAGGTCAGTGGATCCCTGAGGTCAGGTTGGTTAAAAGGTGACATGTCACAAGAGTTAAGCTGGATAGCTGAAACACAAACAGAATGCAGAGAGCCCTGAACAAAAGATTGAAAACCACACCTGGCCGAATGAGGCAGTCTATCCAAAGAATGGATTGAGCCTCTTAAACAGGTTTGAATGGACGTAGTAGCAGTAGGGTGAGGCCAGGTTAGAGAAGGTCCTGAACAAGAAGCAGGAAGCTCACAGGGCATTGGCTGGACTGTTGCAGAGGCCGACTGAACAGCATTGCCAGGTGCAGCGACCACCAGAATTGCATCGCAGGGTGTAGCGACTGTGTAACTGGTGGACGAGTCAGCCTGGGTGTGTGTCCAAGGTGGTCCAGGGACAGGCAAAGGGAAATGGCCATGCAAACTGGAGTGACTGATCGGCTCAGGTTCACAGGTAGGCTCCTCATCCAGAGTGCCACATGACCCAGAGAGTGCCTCAGCTCGACTATTGCAGGAGACATTCCAGAAATCATTATACGCAGCGGGAGGAGCAGAAGATACTGGGATGGTGGCAACATAAGGATTCTCTTTTGAGGTAACCTTGAGTAGGCAGGAGGAGTAACAGGAGGAACCCCAAGTCAAGATCTGTCCAGCAGTCCAGTCAACATGTGGAGCATGGAGCCATAACCAAGGAAGACCTAATATGATAGGAGATGAAGCCTTAGGTAAGACAAGGAAGGATATCCACTCCTGGTGGAGTGTCCCTACCGACATCTTAACAGGGAGGGTCTGGAAGCAGATAGGGCCCCCTGGGAGAACAGTGCCATCAATCGCCAAGACCACCAATGGCGTTGTAAGGGGCAAAAGAGTAAGTCTCATGGAAGACGCAGTTCCCCAGTCCATGAAATTCCCAGCGCCTCCGGAATCCAGATGTGCCGAGACCGAACGAGAGGAAGCACCGACATGAAGAAACACAGAAAGAAGAAGACGAGAAGGTGAAGGTGATACTTCAGGGTCTAATACTCCACCTTCCAGATGTATTAGCCCCGATCGTTTTTCCGGACGAAGAGAACAAGTGTCACGAAAATGACCTTTGGCCCCACAATAGAGGCACAGGCCCAGAGTTCTGTGCCTAGCATGTTCTTCAGGAGACAACTTGGTCCAGCCCAGCTGCATAGGTTCCTCAACGGGCAGGGGGTGCTCCTCGGATCGAAGAGAAGGGACTGGGAGCTCAAGCTGCTTAAGGAACGGGGAGTGCTGGTGTCTTTTTTCCAGGGCCCTCTCCTGAAAGTGAATATCGATCTGGTAACACAAGGTGATGATACCGTCCAGATCAGCAGGAAGGGATCTTCCTGCTAATTCATCCTTCACTCTATCAGAGGGGCCATGTTAAACAGTTGCAACAAACGCCTCCTTATTGCAGCTCAATTCAGCTGTGAGGATACCGAACTGAAGAGCATACTGTCTCACAGAAGCGGACTCTTGACGGAGACGTAAAAGAGCGCTAACCGCTGAGGAGACACGACCCGGTTCCTTGAAGATATTCCGAAAAATTTTCAAGAAATCAGACAGGCTAGAAACCACTGGATCATTCAGTTCCCACGGAGGGGCAGCCTAAGCTAGCGCCTCGCCGGACAGAAGGGGTATAATATAGGCTACTTTCGCCCGATCGGACAGAAAGTTTTGGGGCTGAAGTTCAAAATGAATTGGGCACTGGCTAAGGAACCCCATGCAAGCCTTGGAGTCCCCAGAGAAACGGGCCGGAGCTGGCAGTTGTAATGAATGTGTGGCTGCGACTGGTGCGATAGGTGCAGCAGCAGATAGCAGTGGAGGTTGTTGAACCGGGGGTCCTAATGAGGCCTGAACCTGTTCAAAATGGGATGCCAAATCCTGAAGGAATCTCATCACTGGGGTCTGATGCGATTCCTGGGTCTCAAGTCTGCGAACTAAGCCCTGCAACAGATCATCTGCGGGTAGCGGCACATCAGCCGGGTCCATGGCTGATCAAACTGTCAGGTCACCTTGAGGCTAGGTGGCAGATGCACTCTGTAGAAGTCAGAAGTCCACCGCTAGGAAGTGGACCTTAGGACTGACTGCTGCGGATTGAACCCTGGGAGGTTCAGGAAGCAGGTCTACTGGATCACTGACACAGATCCCACTGGGATAGATAGATTCCCAGGGCGCAGAGTCTAAGAGCCAGCAGGTGTTCATCAGAGCCTTTAGTGGTAAGGATGGACTGCGCTGCAGTCTGGCTCCAGGTCGCGGTCCCCAGGGTCTCACAGCTCACGCTTACGGTAGACTACAGGAGAAGAGGAAGGAGGCAGCAGGCTGGAGCAACAAGGAAAGTAAGGGACAAGCCAAGGTCGGGGCCACAAGCAGGCAAGGACAACAGAGTTCACGCCAAGGTTCAGGGTCACAGGCAAAAAGGGATGGTCGGGGACACGCCAAAGGTCAGGGTCACGAGCAGACAGGAATAGTTAAGAACAGGCCAAAGTTGGTAACTGGAATCAGACGTAGGAAACACAGCAAGTACACACAAAATGGTTGATCAGCACTGCTGGCTTGCAGTGCACAGGTTAATATAGGGTTCTCTGATAGGGCCTGGGGTGGGGTCATGCTTAGAGGAGAGGTTATAAAGCAGTCAGGTGAGGGTCAGCTGGTCTCTAGAGATGAACACATGGAGACAGGTAAGCTGACCGACAAAATCTATTGCATAACCATGACAACATGCATCAGGCTTTTATTTTATTTTTTTGTTGAATAATAATGATTTGATTTGTTATATTTTCTATATTTTTGGATGCATAGAATGCAGTTTTTGGTTAAGTTCTATTGGCAGATAGCATGTCTACTTTCATGCGTTTTCTTTTTTTAATGCACAATACAAAAATTGTGGAGAATAATACTTGGCTATGTGTTTTACTTCAAATAACAGTTTGGGAGTAGGCAGTTACATTTAAAAAAATACAATGTAAAACTGACAAGGGACACCAACATAGTTGTATCTTTGAACTATGGGATAATGGTGTTGTGGTAACTTGCCCCCCCCCCCAAAAAAAAGCATAATAATATTATTCTTGATATCACTAGGAAAAAAAAGCCTTTGAAAATGTGTTTGCAATAACTCCATCAGTATCACCAGAAAAGCAGCTTCATTATTATCCCATTAAAGAAGAAGAGAATGTGCGCTGCATTTTGAGATTTCAACATTTGCCACATCATGAATGTTAATTCTCCATTACGAATGCTAGTTTACAAGAGCAACCGCGCCTGGCTCACCCTTGCTTCTGAGCATGCGTGTTTGTACTTTGGACTTTTGTCCGACTGACTTGTGTACACATGCTTGGAAAATCCGCCAACAGACATTTGTTTGCAGGAAAATTTTAAAGCCTGCCATCCAACATTTGTCCGCAGAGAATACAACAATTGTCTGATGGAGCATACAAACGCTCCATCGGACAACGCTGTTTCCGCCAACAGCCTGTCATCACACATTTCCCTTCGGAAAATCCGATCATGTGTACGTGGCTTCAGCCTCTGTTTGAGCAGGCTGGCTGACCAAGGGCAGACAATCCATGCTTCACTAAAAGGTAATACATCTAAACTATTTCTCTATTTATAGAATGGTTTGAGCAATATGGCATCCCATTTGTTGCAAATCGAACCAATGGCAGGTTTGTACAATTTGGCATCCTATCAAACCACTGATACCTTTCCTATTTTATATTAAGCAACGTATACATTTGTATTTGTCAATTTTCACATATATAATTTCAAATACAACTAGAATTGATTGATATTACAAAGGGCCTTTACCATTGCTTTTGTGTCCTTGGGGGCGTTCCATATATCCTCCTACATTGGCTATCAATACATATTCTTTGATTACAGACTCTACCACTCTGAGCTGGTGTCATAGGGGCATACACTGCCCCAACAGGGTACTTGTGAACGCACTCCTCTCTGTCCATGTGCCCCATTCGATGTCCCTGTGGGACACCATCACACAGCCATTCTAACAAGCAGGACACAATTCGGTTTTATGTACTTTGTCTGTGATGTTGTGACAATTTTTGTAAGTATAACAGCAGCTTTTGTACCTACATTTTTGACTTTGCATATGTAAAACAAAATAACAATACATTTCTATGTAATCAATGACTATTATATATCTATGCTTTAAAAGTCTCAATTACCCTCAACTACCCCTGAGGATGGACTACAAGTTTGAAACATGTCGGTCCTCATTGGTTTCTAAGGGTTGTACCAGGTTTTCAGTATTGGCAGTCCTTTGGATGTATCTGATGATGTACTAGGGTATATGAGCAATATTCATAGATGATGTTTACTTATGTATGATGTTTTGCTGTAATTTAATATTATCTGATGTTTTCAAAATAAAACTATTTTTTAATGATATAACTATGTATGTTGTTCTGCCTTCAATGTCCATGAAGGTTTTGTGCACTGGGTGCACATATGTTTCTGGTTATAGTGGAAGGCTATGGCTGTATAGTGACAGGCTAGGCTAGTATAGGGGCAGGCTGTGGATGTTTAGTGACAGGCTAGGGCTGTATAGTGACAGGCAAGGGCAGTATAATGGCAGGCTAGGACAGTTTAGGGGGACGCTAGGGCTGTATAGGTGCAGGTTAGGGCTGTATAGTGACAGGCTAGGGCAGTATAGTAATGGGCTAGGGCAGTATAGTGGCAGGCTAGGACAGTATAGGGGCAGGCTAGGGCAATATAGGTGCAGGCTAGGGCTGTATAGTGGCAGGCTAGAACAGTATAGTGACAGGCTAGGGCTTTTTAGTGGTAGCCTAGAACAGTAGAGTGACAGGCCAGGGCTGTATAGTGAAAAGCTAGGGCTGTCCTTGCACCAAAACCTATAGATGGTCCCCTAGGGATGTTATAATAAAATTCCACTTTTACCGCATCAAGGAGTGGCTTTTGCGAGTGGCGAGGGAACTTCCAGACCTCCCTTTCCAAACTCATTTCCTTCAGCTGTTTGCGGAACTTTCTCCAGTTACCATCGCAAAGAGATGCAGCCTGAAATATTACCTACAAATCTTGCAAACCCATGGCATCAAATATAGATGGGGGTTCCCCTTTAAACTTTCCTTCTCTCACCAGGGTTGCCAGTTCCAGGCATCCTCATTGACTAAATTATGACGTCACTTCTAAGAATTACACTTGGACCTTCCACAATCTCAAACAGAACCGTCTTCCTCGTCCTCCCGCCCACGGCTGTCTCAGCCTCCTCGCAAACCATCTCAGGCATCTCAACAAGGTTCCCAGGCCCTTCGCTCTCTACAAGCGAAATGCTTTCAGGATGTCCCCATTGGCTATAGACTTGGACTCCCTTTGAAGCTTACATTTTACCATGAGCCTGGGTATTACCTTAAGCTTTCTACCTTTTGTAGCCTGTATAGGCTGCATTTGCCAGGACTGGACCAGTTTCCTCTTGGTAACTGAGTGGCTCCCCTGAGTCACGTTGTTGGTATTCTACTCTAGTTTCAGTTTTTATCTTAAAAAAAAAAAGTTGTTTTGCATTTACTTGTGGTTGGCGATGCCGGGGGTGGGTTTGCCAGCCTGGGCCGCAAAATGTGATGGATGGCTGTCCTGGCTGGAGGTTGCCCGTGTCTGGCATGCTGACTGTATACTTTCCTCCTGATTTATGTGTTGTGCCATGCACCGCCCGCCTTGGTTGCAGATTCGCTCCATGCCTATCCTGGTCATGGATTGTGCCCTTGTTTTTTCTGGCCATGGAGGGCGGCGTGTGAGTCGCATTGCTTTATACATTTTAGTGAGATGATACCATTAATCTCCTTAATATTGCTGTGTTATGTAGCTGACTTCTCACTAAGAGTTGACCTGAGACATGATTGGTTCCCCCTCCCTGGGCTTCCCTGGTTTCGGCCAGGGGGCCGGGATTGAATGTTACCCAATTTATTACAAGAGTTAGCTACTTTCTCTTTGTTCAGTTATTGATGATGTTTTGTTTTTTTGGGGGTTTTTTTGTGTTTACTTTCCATATTATATTTTGCTTCGTGCTCACATGTAGTTTTGATTAATCTGTTTAAAAATAGCCGAATGGGTCCGGTGGACCACTGCTCCCCCACAGTGTCGCCACTTGCCTAGGACTATGGTCCTGGATAACTCCCAACCTTTCCGTGGGCCTTTAGACCCACCCACTGTTGCATTTTTGCTTTACCAGAAGTTCCTGACCCGAGTTTATCTCAGATTTCTTGTGCTTTTTCTCTTGGCTCTCCTCTATCCTCCTTTTATTTCCTCACAATCCTATCTCTTCTTCTCTCACTTTTAGTCTGTGCAGTCTGCATCTGGAGCCACTATTGTGCCTTTAACTTTTTCCCACCATAGCACTGAACTGGTTATCACTGAATGTTCAAGGCATGAATTCACTGCAAAAGAGAGTGAAGGTCTTTAAGTATCTATCTAAACAAACAACATATAGACGTAGCATGTCTACAGGAGACCCATTTCTCTTCCACCTCCTACCCTAAGTACTTTTATGCACAAAACACTCAGGTTTTTTGGCCATGGGCCCAACTAAACAGAGGGGAGTCCTCATAGCTTTCCGTAAATCTGTCCCCTTCCATTGTACCAAACAGATAGCAGACCCAGACGGTAATTACCTCCTGCTTCAGGGTACCATTTATGACACTGAGATCACCATAATGACCTACTATGCACCCAACTCCAATCCTGGACCCTTCTTGACCCATCTTTGCTCCCTATTGACCTTCCACCAAAAGGGTACTCTCCTACTGGCAGGGGACTGAAATGTAGTATTGGATCCTGTCCTGGATAAATATCCCTCTGAACGTGCAGCTTTCCTACTCTCTATATTCTCATGATCTTGTAGACCTCTGGAGAGAATTACACCCACTGGGTAGTTATTACACATATTACTTCCACCCACACCACTCCCATTCTAGAATTGACCACATGCTCATGCTTCCTCTGGTTAGCTTGGTGTCTATGAGTTCCGTCATAGGCTTGCGACTTTATATTCGGCTCACAACCTTGAGAATGGCCAGGATATAGATGATTTTTTGCAATGTTTTCCAGTACCCACACTGTCCACAACGCCAAGGACCTTATGGACTGTGACATTCAGGAATCTGAAGTCAGGCAAGGTATTAAAGAATTAAATGTAGGCAAATGGCCCGGTCCGGATGGCTTCACGGCACTCTATTATAGAAAACTTGTGGATGTTCTGGCCCCCCCCTTTGACAGCTATGTATAACTCGGTTATAAATGGTCAAAGCTTTTAACCCGATCTTTTGACAGTGAACACAGTGATGTTGCCAAAACCCGATTGTGACCACTCCTCCTAGGCCAACTTAAGATCTATTTCCCTTATCAACATTGATATAAAAATCCTTACAAAAATTTTGTCCAACCGTTTAAATTCATTCCTCCCCATTTTAATAAAAAAAAAAAAACAGGTTGAATTTGTGCCTCAGAGACAGGCAGGGGATGCCATTAAACAAATTATACAATTGCAACACCTTGTCCATAACCGTTCTTTTGAAACAATGCTTGTCTGCACTCCAGCACTATGGGTTTGGTACTTCCTTTTTGAGTTGGTTGATGGTATTATATGATGCCCCTCAGGCCAGAATTAAATATTATGGATTTGAATAATCTCTCTTCCCTATCCAGTGGGATACTCGTCAGGGTTGTCCACTTTTACAACTCCTTTTTGTCCTGACCTTGAAACCTTTGGCAGGGGCATTTCGTTCACACCCAGATATAAAAGGCATTGAGTTTGCGGGGTCTGCCCATAAGATCTCATAATTTGCAGATGACATTCTGCTAACTCTGACTATGCCTAGAGTTTCACTGCCTAATTTATTATCTCTTTTAAGTATTTTTGCGTCCCTTTCAGGCCTGCATGTTAACTCAAATAAGTCTAATGCCGCGTACACACGGTCGGACTTTGCAGCTACAAAAGTCGGACAGCCTGTCCGACATACTTCCGGCGTACCTTCGGCGGACTTGTGGCAGACTTTCTTACGAACGGACTTGCCCACACACGACCACACAAAAGTACGACAGCTTAGTACGCTGTGACGTACACCAAGTCCGACGAGACTATAAAACGGAAGTTCAATAGCCCGTACGACACCCTTTGGGCTCCTTCTGCTAATCTCGTGTTTATCTCGTGTTAGTAGAAGTTTGGTGAGAGACGATTCGCGCTTGTGAGACTCGTATTTTTCAGTTCGTTTTAACTGTTGTTCAGTCTGTGCTTGTGAGGTTTGTATCTGCTTTTCAGTGCGTTTGGTCAGTTGGCATTGAGAAATCTTTGTTTTATTGGCCGCTCGTTCCTGATTTTCAGGTCGTTCTTCACAGGCCTTGCTGTTCTTCAGTGCGTTCTGTTTAGTGCGTTCTGACCAGCCGACCGTTTTGAAGCCATGTTACCTGTACGTACTCGTCATAGAGCTCGTGCATTGTATGTGCTTGGTGCTGTAGTTTATTCTTCAGCCCAAGACCAGTCCATGAACAGGGCGAGGAGGAGTTCATGGACCAAGAATTGGTTGCTTCAGCGTGACCAGTTCTGTCACATGCCTTTGCTCCGTGAGATCCGTGAGAATAATCCTGAGGATTTCAGGAACTTTCTCCGGATGACGGACCCCGTTTTTGACCGTTTGGTGGCTTTGCTGACCCCCTATATCAGCAGGCAGGATACCTGCATGAGGCAAGCCATCACTCCGGAGCAGAGGCTGGTCGCTACCTTGCGGTATTTGGCCACAGGGAGAAGCCTGCAGGACCTTAAGTTCTCGACAGGCATCTCCCCCCAGGCTCTGGGGATCATTATCCCAGAGACCTGTTCTGCCATCATACAGGTCCTGCAGAAGGACTATATTAAGGTAAGATATTTTTCTTTTATTAGCATCACATGTTCTTTTATGTAATCTTTGATAATGTAATGTATTTCTTGCTTCAAACACTACTTCCCATCATTGCAATATAGTGTGAATGTCCCCTTTTTATCCTCACACATGCTGGGATTTTTTCCTGTTATTTTTTGTCATGCATGTATAGTTTCCTTCAATAACCTTCCCAGCATGAAGTGATGGGAACATATCCACCTAGTCTACTCATTTTGAATGTATTTTGTTGGAGTGTATTTAGTGTGCTTATAATTAGCAATTAGCTAGATTTCACAACCCCCCCCCCCCACCTGAACTCACTCCAAATAGTGTGCTGCTAATTAGCAATTAGCTAGATTTCACAACCCCCCCCCACCTGAACTAACTCCAAATAGTGTGCTGCTAATTAGCAATTAGCTAGATTTCAAAACCCCCCCACCCCCACCTGAACTCACTCCAAATAGTGTGCTGCTAATTAGCAATTAGCTAGATTTCACAACCCCCCCCACCTGAACTCACTCCAAATAGTGTGCTGCTAATTAGCAATTAGCTAGATTTCACAACCCCCCCACCCCCACCTGAACTCACTCCAAATAGTGTGCTGCTAATTAGCAATTAGCTAGATTTCACAACCCCCCACCCCCACCTGAACTCACTCCAAATAGTGTGCTGCTAATTAGCAATTAGCTAGATTTCACAACCCCCCCACCCCCACCTGAACTCACTCCAAATAGTGTGCTGCTAATTAGCAATTAGCTAGATTTCACAACCCCCCCACCCCCACCCTCGTTAAAATTTGCTTGAATGTTCTGTGGTGTTGATTTGTCTAAAGCAAATCTATGTTGCACTTTGCAAAATGCATGTGCACTCTACAAGTGCATTTGTTCCAGTGCTTTAGTAAATGAGCAGAAGCTCTGCTGATTTCCATCATCAAATCATATGCAAGCCTCAAAGTGTTTTCATTAATTGCCCTTGCATGTGATTGTGTACTCCTTGCAACATGAATGCCTTTTGACATTACCTCATTTACTGTAAGCTGGTTAGCAACTGCACCTGCAGAGTGCGACAACTGCAGTCTTGTAGCCTTTGTTAGTCCCTAAATTCCTGCGTGTCGTTAAAGTAATTTTTTTTAGGGATTTCACAACCCCCTAAAATGTAATCAATGTTCTATCAGAGGGGGTGAGCAATCTGATAAGTGTGCCTTTTTCCATATTAGTTATTCCTGAAGAATTAAATTATTGAATGTTATACTGATGCTGGGGAATAATGTTTTTAATTGTCTAATTTTCTTGCAATGTTAGCTTCCAAATTAATTGATTTTGGTTTTCTTGTTTGATTCCCCAGTTTCCTTCAACGCCACAGGAATGGCAGACTGTGGCATCCCATTTTGCCAGCCGTTGGGACTTTCCCAATTGTGGAGGGGCTATAGATGGGAAACATGTCCACATTGTGCCACCACCCCATTCGGGGTCATATTATTTTAATTATAAGGGGTTCCACAGTATTGTTTTAATGGCGGTGGTGTCGGCACACTATGATTTTTTATATGTGGACGTGGGGAAGAATGGCCGGATGTCGGATGGAGGAGTATTTGCCCAGACGGAGTTCTGCCAGCGTCTCCAGAGTGGTGGCCTGGGATTGCCACCTGATGAGGATAACGTGGAAGGACTCCCCTTTGTCTTCATTGCCGATGAAGCCTTCGCTCTGAGCAAGCACCTCATGAGGCCATTCCCCCAAAGAACCCTCACCCCGGAGAGGAGGGTTTTTAATTACCGGCTGGCCAGAGCTAGAAGAGTGGTTGAGAATGCGTTTGGAATTCTGGCCAGCCGGTTCCGCCTGTTTCAAACAGCCATTAATTTGGCGGAATACAAACTTAATTTTATAATTTTATCGTGCTGCATTCTGCACAACTTTTTAAATAAGCATTCTGCCAATTATATAGGCACAGTTGGGCCTGAGGCCGGACAAATAGAAGCCAACCTTACAGGCCTGGATACTGTCCGTACTGGCTTGGCCCCCCAAAGTTCCCGTCAAGTTAGACAGCAATATGTTGATTATTTTATGGGTAGGGGGGCCATTGCAATGGGCCAGGATATATAATTTTTTGACAATAAAAAAAATATTGCTGAAATCTGGCATTATATTTATTGCTTGCCTTTCTTTTGGGCTGTCTCCTAGGTTATGGTCGAGCAGTTGTAGTGCCAACTTTATTTGAATTTTAAAAATGTCTAAATAAGCTCCATTGCCACTGTAAACAACTTTTTGACAATTATAACCAAACTGATACTGAGCCTTGAAATAACAAACCACACATTTGTTAAAATCCTATAAGGAGATGTTTTTATTAATGGTTGTTATGCATTCAGTTCTGCATTTAGTATAAAATGTTCATAGACAAAAATATAATGGTATCTTAATGATGTAGCAAAATATAATTATATTTAAATATTTCTACCTAATCCACAAAAAAATATTTTTGGCTTTTTGATTTTCGAAAACAGGCTTTTTTTTTTTGGAAAATCAAGTTTTGTTTTTTTTTAAAAGCAAGTTTTTTTGGTTTTTTTTTGGTTTTTTAAAATCAATTTTTTTAATTTTTTTGGTTTTTTAACATTAATTATTTTTCTTTTTTTTGGTTTTTTAAAATCAATTTTTTTAATTTTTTTGGTTTTTTAACATTAATTATTTTTCTTTTTTTTGGTTTTTTAAAATCAATTTTTTTAATTTTTTTGGTTTTTTAACATTAATTATTTTTCTTTTTTTTGGTTTTTTAAAATCAATTTTTTTAATTTTTTTGGTTTTTTAACATTAATTATTTTTCTTTTTTTTGGTTTTTTAAAATCAATTTTTTTAATTTTTTTGGTTTTTTTAACATTAATTATTTTTTTTTTTTTTTGGTGTTTTAAAATCACTTTTTTTTTTTTTTTGGTTTTTTAAAATCAATTTTTTTTTTTTTTTGGTTTTTTAAAATCAATTTT